>CM069450.1:42086005-42242558 GCA_035610835.1 Ophiura sarsii | reverse complement strand
GTCCTAGTTTACTGTGTATCTGGATTGAAATTAAATTGATTCTAAGACTTTGTGGACTTAGTCTAGATTATGACTTCTTTACTCTCTGACGGAAGTATGGCCGGCAAAATAGATGTTTTTATTGAGCTAAACATGACGTGTTGATGCATTTTCCACAACAAACGACAAATAAAATTGATAGAGGCCCCGTTTTTCAGATTACCCTAAGGGGATCTGGAAAACGGTGCCACTGTCCTTTTGGACACGACCTGGCAGCGGCCCATTTTCCAGATAGTAAAGTACCCCGGGAAATCTGGAAGACGGGGACATGAACCTGATGGGGCCGATGCCCCCTTTTCTAGACACTCCTCACCGAAGCATACCAGGCTATCCTAATACATTTTGAGCACCAGCTCGGGATTCGAACCCGCGCCCTTCCGCATAAAAGTTACTGTTGGGCTTCATGTCGAGCATTGGGCTCAACATCACATACATACAGTATGCTTATTGCATATTATATAACGCATGAAAATATTCCTGTCATTTTATTGGTGGAAACTGCATCACGTGACATAAAATAGTTTCACCTTTTCACCCAAATAACGGGTCAAGCGGTCAATAGTACATTTTGATGGGAGCTTTTGGACCTGGCGGTCAATAGTACATTTTGATGGGAGCTTTTGGACCTGACAGTCGCCCGCTTTTCCCCGACTCGCCCATGCCCGCCCCACGCCTACGCCCATCCCTACCTTCATTTCGTGAGACGATGAGAAAGTAAACAAAACGCGCCGTCTGCATCAATTATCCAGAATTTCAACTTTCATGGATCGGTTACATTCTATAACCATCCTTATAACTAGCTAAAACTATAGCTTGAAGAATAACTGTAAATATGTTGACATTTTCGCTATTTAAAAACCTACATTTCGTGTTCGGACTGATTATATAAACCTAGCCTAGCCTAGCCTAGGTCCAGCAGCTTGGCTTGACCCACCGCTGGCCTAGCCTAGTATTATAATAGGACTACATCATTTGCCAGTTGAATTATTTGAACTTGAACTGTTTCGCGTGGAATAATTACACGATAAAGACTTTTTGACGAGGAATCAATTTGTTTTGGATTGTTTTATGAACTTGGGAACGAATGATTTCGGACTGATGGTAAGCTCAACTCTGCTAAATTAGGTGAGTACCGTATTACTATCAGTATCACTGATAGTGATAGTTGATGAAAATGTGTAAAATGACAGAAATATTTTCATGCGTTATATAAAACAAATATTTAATGATCTTTATTCGGGAAATGGTGCAAACTATTGGCCCCTTGGTGACTGGAGGCCGTGGGCCTACTATTTTCCCTCGACCTCCGGTCTCGGGAAAATAGTAGGCCCACGGCCTCCAGTCACCTCGGGGCCAATAGTTTGTACCATTTCCCTCATGATCATTAAATATTTGTATACTATAGCCGGTCGCAGGTCGTAGAGTCTTAGATACAAATCGCTCACAGCAACTCGACAGATCGAGGCGACCAGTCGCGTACGAGTTGGACTAGTCAACTGCATGGCTAACTTTTGGAAAGTCGCGCGCGCGTGAGGTCGAGCTGACTTGATTGCATTCGATTGAACAACAAATGACGTATATTGCGTCAGAGCGACCGGATCGCGACCTTAGTATGTTATCAACATAAGGTCAAGAAAAAAAGAAACCGTGTTTTACGGGAGAATGTAGGCCTACCTCTCAGGGTAGTTTTGTATAAACTGATAAATATTATGCCGTTTTTGACAAACCAAACAATATGTTGGGGTCGGTATCCCACATAACATTGATCTTCGGCCCACCGTGGGCCCTTATGGGACCCTTTATATTTTGTCCAATTTGGCCCGTAATACGGGCCAAAGTGGACAAAATATAAAGGGTCCCATGAGGGCCCACTGTGGGCCGAAAATCGATGTTATAGTTGCACGCATAGAAATCCTACAGTTGCACGTGAACACTTCCCCAAAGGTGTAACAAGTTGTCGGACGAGCCTGTAATAGACCGGGGTAATAGAGGGGATATTGTTTTCAAAGTATACCTCTAGTAGGCTATACCCATGACTTTTTGAGCACCAGCCGGTATTTGAACCCTGGATATTTTGCCAAAAGTCGAACTCTCCATCCAGTCAGGCTCTCCCGTCTTATTCTATGTGTGTGTGTGGGGTGGGGTGGGGGCTAAGGCACCCAACGACACTTGACAGTGCAGCGCAGCTGAATAGGCAGGCAGGGTGAAACTTCTCCCCATATGAGGCCTGACAAAAAGCCCTGAAATCAACTTTGTCAGTTCGAAGCGGTTAAATAGTCATTGATATGTAGTATAGGCTTACAGGTAAAACCATACTATTTTAAATACCAAATGTGTTGTATTATAATTATATAGGTTTTGTGGCATTCACAGCAATCATATCATCTGTGGACACACAAGCTGACCCATACGAGCAATGGTCGGAGTGGAGCGACTGTCCCTGTAACTGGAACGCTCCCGCTAAGACACGCGAAAGAAGTTGTAAGCCAGGTTCAGAGCCCAGATGCCTTCTTGATCAAAGTTTTGAAGATCGGCAGCCGTGTGAATGTTCAAGACAGGATATGCGTGAACGGGCGTTAGCTCGAAAAAAGCAGAAGAAACCTGAGCAACAAAGCCAAGAGACTGCTGCGGAGGAGCCGATCGGTGCTAACGATGATGCACTTTTGCGGCAACAGGGACAACGTAAAGAGACGTCGGGGTCAATTGGTGTGCCCGCCAACAGGGCGAGACAAGTATATGACGATGTTGAGGGAGACGCTGCCGATGACAACAATGGACATTTTGATAGATATGGGGATTATGAAGACGTGAACGCAAGTGAGTAGCCGCCAATCAAAAGTTTTGAGCACAGAATGCCGAAAAATGCCTCAAAATGATAGGATGTTCCCTATATAAATAAGTTGCTGAAAATGACTAAAATTGACATTGCAATTTCATATCGTTTTGGGCAATGTGATAACATATCATAAGCTAAGGTTTTGAGAATTTGTTTCTGCAAATTAATCATGCAACTTAAAAAACATTTTAGCGCACTACTTTATCCACAACCTTGGTTAACCTTAGACACATTGCGCACTTTCGGGAGCTTTCGATATTTGTTGTCGTTTTAGGCAACTTTTTAAGGCATTTGCCTGCCTTTAATCTGAGCCAACTGTCTTATATCGTCGTATGACCAAATCTGCAAGCTACCCCTTTTCAGTGAAGGGGAGGGCTGGTTCGCAGTCAATTGTGAATGATTCATACGTTTTACTCAGATATAATATAATATAACGCGTATGAAATCTTTTGACAAGCCAAAGTGTTCAAAATACATCAGTCATGCATTTAGTGGCCTAAATAGAGCTCTAATATAATTGCTAAATGGTCGGGTGGTACAATTTCTTCTTGGTCGACGGTCTCTCGGTGATGAAGAAGAAGGCAAAGTTTGCCTTTTACTCTCATAGGCCTATTTACATGAGAGTAAAAGGCAAATTGTATGTTCAAAATCCAACCACTCGGAAGGTTTAAATGCCATAAAACTGAACTTCCAATACCGTATTGCAATACTGTAGGCCTATTTGATTTGATTTATAGGAAACAATGTTCATCTAGATAGCAACTGGGGTGAGTGGTCTGAATGGCAACAATGCACGACAACCTGTGGACAAGGCGTACATACTCGACATCGCAGATGCAACAGTCCTGCTGATGATGATAACCAGTCGTGTTTGGGCAATGATAAAGACAATAAACCCTGTTTTGCTGATCAACTATGTGAGGGTGAGTATAGGCCTATATTATATATATAATAGCACATACACAGCCAATCCAGAATTCCACAAATGTCACTTATTGTACAGCTTCAGAGTGCTGTAAATTTGACATCGTAAATAACCTGATTAATTACAGTTGTAATTATTACCCAACTTGGTGTGTGTGTGTTTAGTAGATGATTGTCTAAGTCTGGGTGAGTGAGAGGTGTCCTGTGAAAGTGGTGTGTATCTGGTGTGTAGGGTAGAGCTCTGCCACATAAATCATCACTAAAATAGTCACTGTCGATGAGTGCTATTAATTCCTTATATGAGTAAATCTTTTACATTTTCATTTAACCTTTTTGGAAGAGGTTGTATACGTTAAAACCTTCACAGCATCATTGAGATCTTAGTTTAGCCACTATCGCATATAGGAGGATGATATACGTTTGATATCAAATTGTATATGACTGCCAAGTTCTAAGGATGAAGACAATTAGCTGATAGCAGGAGAACCCGTATAATAATAGACGATTGGTATACTCTAATTTGTCTAAAGATACTGGATATTAGTTACTACACTGCAAAAAGGTTGCTTAAAATACGTTGCTAAAAGTCCTTTTATCATCCGTTGGTTGACGTGTTGATTAAAATTCATTCAATATATGTAGAAAGTTAGGCGTTGTATAAAAGTAAAAAATACCCAGCGTTGAGCAATTCGTCGAAAACAATGTCCTTAAAATGTTGGTGGAAACTGTTTCTGTTGCTAAAATATGTTGCGTAAAAATATTCCACTCTGACAATTGTTGCATGAGCATTGAGGAAAATCACGCAACAGTTGATGCAAGTTACGCACATGTGAATTTTAGGCAACTGTTGTCCAAAAAGCCAATTTCGTGAGCTGTTGCATACTTGAACAACTGTTGAGTGAATATAATTGCCTAACTTTTGAGTAACTAGAATTGTTCAACTGTTGGTGGTGTTGGGCAAATTTTACTTAACAGTTGAGCGGTTGCATACTTGAACAACGTTGTGTAAAACGCAGGACCACAATTAGATTTATTCTGTCTTGGCATCCAAAACGGAATACACTGACAAATAGTTTGAATTGCCATCCTTGTTTGACATACATTTTTTTATGAATATCATTTCAACGGTGTTATAGCGACGTAACTAGCGCTGAATATTGAATATTTGATTTTTATAGCCAAAAAATACACGACATGGACATATACTGAATAGTTCATGTCATGTGATCTATTTTGCACCAAAAGAATCACATAAATATGTTTATGTATTATATAATATAATATAATATAATATATAATATGGACTATTTATACCTTCATAGATACCCAGATAGCAAGAATACGTTTGGCAAACGTAATAACACCATTGATAAGAGATGTCAGATATCATGTATAAGCCTATAGTTTAATAACATGTTAAAATAAATAACAGATTCACTACTGAAAGGAATGGTATATGTAGTTCTGCTGCATCGCCTAGAATTCCAGTTACAAGTTACCGGTTCACTACCGGGAGGAAGTGATGTATGTAGCTCTGCTGCATCGCCCAGTATTCACATCATTTTGCCTACCGCGTGTTGCTATACAAAAATGCTCAATATATAATAAAAACTTGACACAAATAAAATACCCAACTTATGGCTATATTTGATAAATTAAGCAACAGTTGCTATACAAAAATGCTCAATATATAATGAAAACAATTCACAAATTAAGCAACAGTCACAAAATGCCCAACAAATGGGTAATTAATAATACCCAACTGTTGTGTAATTAAAATTGTGCAACTGTTGAGTAACTGGAATTGTTCAACTGTTGGGGAAAACAGGTGTTGGGTAAATTTTACGCAACTGTTAAGCGGTTGCATACTTCAACAACGTTGTGTAAAATGTTGAGTAAATATTTAAGCAACCTTTTTGCAGTGTAGTGGTCTAATACATACATCCCATCGTTAAACATGTTAAAACTATACTCTGATCTTACATGTTGGTTCATATGCCAGTTTATGGACTTTTACCATTTTTGGCGGCCATTTTGGAGGCCATTTTGGATTAAGGTATGTTAACAAAGCAAAAGTACTGGATATGAGTGTCTAGTAGTCTACATACATCCCACTATTAAAACTATACTTTCAGCATACATCTTGATTGATATATTATGTCATTTTATGAATTTTGACCACGGTTTTGGCGGCCATTTTGGACGCCATCTTGAATAACCCCTTGGCATACCAAAATTATTGTTGGTAACATTCGGAATATGTTTTAGGACCATGAAAGAAGTCAAAAAATGGTTTGTGGGAGTCCGTGGGGGGGGGGGGGGGGGGTGCACGGTAATTCCCGTATATCCGCGAATAACGTATGCGGCCACAACCCTGCGAAACCTATAAGCATTCCAACATGAGACTATCATCATGATCATGGGCCTACTAGTCTCACAGGGCTGTCAACTTTTGGGATTTGCTGGGAGGGAGAGATACAGACTCCAAAAAAAATCGCACAAAACATGCAAAAAAAATTCCCCGTCAGCAGCTGAAATTCTGATAAGTGGGTGTGGGGGGGGGGGGGGGGGGGGGGGGGGGTAATGATGATGTTTTCCTCAAATCCGCACGAAAATTGCATTGTCAAAATCGCAAAATCGCAAATGTACCGACGGAAGCTAGTATAAAGGTGTTGATACACATTTTAATTGAGGTAATTTTGTTGAGGCGGGAGATTTTATATGCTAGGCGGGAGTGCGGGAGAAAGAGTGACTATGCGGGAGACTCTCGCCTAATGCGGGAGAGTTGACAGCCCTGGTCTCAGATTCCAACGCTATCTGAGTTCAGACGAAATATTTTAGACCATTGGAAAACGAAGTGGGCTGTTAATGGAAATTTACCAAGATTTATCAATATCTTAAGGGAACAGTTCCATTTATACGCAATAAATTTATCGCGACTGTATCGGGGCCTGATATGTTATGGACCCGATGTTTTTCAAGTTGATCCGCGATAAAATAGTCATCAGGCCCCGATAAAATAGACATCGGGGCCCGATACGAGGCCTCTGCCATACCCTAGGGTATGTTTAGCAAATAGAGCGGGAAATTGTTTAGCAAATACACGAGGATAATACAATTTACGTTAAACATCCATAATCAATAACATTATCTCTAAAAACATGAAATGCTGAATTTGTACCTTACAACTAGAATAAATAACCCGAAGCTCTATTTACATACCGACCACTTATCTTTCGTTATATTTAAACAAGCGGTAATACGCTACTCGATAAATAATCCTTTGCTACTCGCAACTGTTCGCGATAAAAATCTCATCGGGGCCTGATAAAAAACTCATCGGGGCCCGGAACATTCTCGCAATTTTTATCGCGTACAAATGGAACTGCTCCCTAACATTGACAACTATTTTTCGTTTTATCAAGATGGTACCACGTTGCGTGAATTACGAGTTACCGAGGGTACATACACCCGGCTTCATTGCTATGCGGAGGCTTATCTTGAGCAACATCCTGACGCCTCTGCAGTATGGTACCGAAACGACCAACCACTACATAATTCAGGTACTGTGACCTCTAAAACTGGGCTATCATAAACTAGAACGTCTTTGCTTTTCAGCAATAGCAAAGCAAGATATTTTAAAGTGATATCATCGCTAGCAGAAGAAAGTTCATTGTTGCTATCACATGATCAGTAGCATGCTATTTATGCTATCATCAGTAGATAGCATATAAACCCATATGTTATAAGATGTCATACATACATGTATACGGTCTGTTGCTTTATATTATAGGCAGAAAATAATATCCAAAGCCCTAATATTGCACCCATCAGAGGATCACTTCATTTGGTTATAGAAGTGTACAATGCATCATTATTGGTGTCAGCAGAATATGTATATAAAACAACTGACAACTTATTTAACGTTTTATTACAACTATAGAATATAAAAGTGGCATTGCTGCTATCAGCAGTAGATAGCAATCACAAACCGTTAAGTGTTAAGGAGATGATAATACAAACATCCAGATCGGCAGATAGGCCATCAAACCCTATCAGCATAGGCCTTTCACTTCTTATGGCTATCAGTTAAAGGTTGCAATGATAGCAATAGCACTTTTACTGCTCTTACAAGCCCTCACAGGTAGGGAAGATAAGAGTTCTATAACCCTTTATTGCTGATACGTAGCTATAACAAACCCTTTCTATCAGCAGTATAGCATACAACTTCTACTGCTATGGTAGAAGATAATGATATTAAGCTTAATAATATTGCTATCAGCATATACACAATTAGGGGAAACGAGCCAATATTTTGCTTGATAATGTCACGGTTGATACATTCATTGCGCGCACAATACAGTTTTGTAAGGATAACATGGTCAAGAAAACGTTTCTGAAACCATTTTTTGTTGTTGTGACAAATTGAGTTATGCTTATCGATGAAACATTGAAAATAATTCGCAACATATTAGAGTGATTGTATACCACCATGGTTCATATGTGGAATTTTTTTTATGTTTGTATCATCAAAGGCCGCATTTGGATACATATGATTATTTAGTGTATATGCAATTGTATAACTCTGTATTTTAGTACTTTTCTGTATCTGTAAATGTCTTTCTGTGTTGCAAGTTAAAAAAATAAAAATCAATAGAAAAAAAACCGTCTAAAAAAAGAAATTTAAAAAAAAGAAAATAATTCGCTTGAAACGCGCGAAAATGGGAAATGTTCATAAAATGATCCAGTACACGTCACTTGTCATTTTAAGGGGGGATGTTTCCAACATGAACTTTTAGAGGAGGGGACATATGATATCCCCTTCGTTCCTCCCTCGCTTGCGCCGCATATGAGCGTACCCAGAAACTTCCTGAACCGCTGGGATAAAGAAAAATACATGCAGGGCTTTAGTATAAGTTCTAAAAGGTCGATTCTACAGTCATGATTTCGGTAACATGGAGCTCCAAACGTAAAGTAATGCAAGCTAGTACCCGGACGCCATCCCCCCTCGAAATTTAAACCCTAAGCACTTACACTAACCCTACAATCCCTCGCGGGGTTTCGAAATATGTTTGCCGGACCGTTCTTGCTTGGCCTATATTTAAAAGAAAATTAATTTTCGATGATTTCTCGTTTTCTCTGTAGTTCACCATCAACGCACTGATCTGACAGATTTGACCATAAACAATGTTGTTTTAGAAGACGAAGGTATCTATGCATGCGGAATCCAGCAGACTAGAAGTAAGATGCATTATACCCATGTTATTTTATTAAAAGGTAAGTCTGTTTAGTATATGTTTTGATATTTTCGTATTCCACTTTTTTCGGCAGCGTGTTCAGACCTAGAGCTCCTTGTTTTATATGCAATACAAATAATTTTAAAACAATTTTTACAAATTGCACAAAAACCCTAACATCTTATATTCCGATCAATTATACTTCTGAATCTTTGTCGCTGAGGATAAAAAAGAAAAACTATACATGTATAAGCATACGGTGAAGAGTGGAAATACTAAGAAAATATATGAAAAATGAATGTTTCTTTCTTAAAACTAATGACACTCAGTAAAATGGCAATTCTAAAAAACTCCGTCAGGTAAAGAAAAGTGGAGTCAGCAAGAACCTAGTCCGCTGCGTTAGACCCTTTTATGTACCGATAGAGGGCTCACTCACTGTGACTGCTCCCCATCAGACTGCTCCCCATCCTCTGATCTTGCCCCGGAGAAACCCTTGTATTGGGCGGTTCTCTGATGGGAGCGGATCATCGGCAAGGCGAAGTATCAGAGGGTGTTGTTCGATTGTATGACAGTGAAATTACACAAGGTCTATAAAGTTGACTAGCAAGAACCATGACAATTTGTTTAGTGGATTAAATTGCAACCATTTATAATTTTCTATTTACAGTTGACAAACCACAGCTCCTAGCTCCTGGTAAGTGACACTTAACACCTTCCACGCGGCAGGCAGCTGCAGACGACATTCCAAAATTTCACAAAATGTTTCAAAAATGTCAAAATTACTGTATTTCATTACATATTTGGAATCACCATGAGAAATGCATTGACATAAGTACAAACATGCCTAGTGTTTGGTCAGTAATCTTTAAGATAGACTTTGAAAATTATGAAAGGTTTCTGATAAATATGTTTTGTGTATGGTAAAAATAATAGCCGCGTGGAAAGCGTTAAAAAAAGAGAAAAAAAGAGTAGAAAACAAACACAATGGGCGAGCTAAGTATTGTATACTCAGTTTAAATAACATTAAATAGCTGGGCGGGGCAAAAAGTGGATTAATGATCGACATTCTTCCTCGATTGAAGGAGTTCTCTAGCTTGTTTCGTCTTAATTTTGCATTATCTTGTGAGGAAAGTTACTGTGTTGCCATTTACTGGAGGAGTTAATGAAATGCTAACTAAAGATAGCAAAAATGCTGTTGTTTACATAAAATAGTAATGTACTGCTATCTACTGAAGACAGTAAACGTGCTGCTAACTGAAGATAGCAAAAATGCTGTTGTTTAGATAGTAATGTGCTGCTATACTGAAGATGTGCCACTATCTGCTGATGATAGCACATGTGCTGCTATCTAATATTAGACTGAAGATAGTAGATGTGCTATCTACTGAAGATAGTAAAAAGGCTGTTGTTTACCTAAGATAGTACTGTGCAGCTATCTATTGAAGATAACCAAAGTACTACTGTCTACTGAATATAGCAAATGTGCTATTATCTACTGATGATAGCAAATACGCTGCTATCTACTGAAGACTGAAGATAGCTCATGTGCTATCTACTGAAAAATAGTAAATATGTTGCTATATCTACTGATGATAACAAATGTCATGCTATCTACTGAAGAAAGTAAATATGCTGCTAAAAGTACTATTTACGCCCCTCAGCAAAATAGCACTATTGCAGTCACCTTGGGTCCATAGTTTTAAACAGAGTCTCTCATGGCAGTATATATTTGTATACTATCTACTGAAGATAGCAAATGTTATGCTATCTACTGAAGAAAGTGTGCTGGTATCTAACTGTAGATAATAAATGTGCTGCTATCTACTGAAGATAGCAAATGTTATGCTATCTACTGAAGAAAGTAAATTTGCTGCTATCTAACTAAAGAAAGTAAATGTGCTGCTATCTAAGTGAAGATAGCAAATGTTATGCTATATCTACTGAAGAAAGTAAATTTGCTGCTATCTAACTAAAGAAAGTAAATGTGCTGCTATCTACTGAAGAAAGTAAATGTGCTGCTGTCTAACTGTAGATAATAAATGTGCTGCTATCTACTGAAGATAGCAAATGTTATGCTATCTACTGAAGAAAGTAAATGTGCTACTACTAACTGAAGATAGTAAATGTGCTGCTATCTACTGAAGATAGCAAATGTTATGCTATCTACTGAAGAAAGTAAATGTGCTGCTACCTACTGAAGATAGTAAATGTGCTGCTATCTACTGAAGATAGTAAATGTGCTGCTATCTACTGAAGATAGTAAATGTGCTGCTATCTACTGAAGATAGTAAATGTGCTGCTACCTACTGAAGATAGTAAATGTGCTGCTATCTACTGAAGATAGTAAATGTGCTGCTATCTACTGAAGAAAATAAATGTGCTGCTATCTACTGAAGATAGTAAATGTGCTGCTATCTACTGAAGATAGCAAATGTGCTGCTATCTACTGAAGATAGTAAATGTGCTGCTATCTACTGAAGAAAGTAAATGTGCTGCTATATACTGAAGATAGTAAATGTGCTGCTATCTACTGAAGATAGTAAATGTGCTGCTACCTACTGAAGATAGTAAATGTGCTGCTATCTACTGAAGATAGTAAATGTGCTGCCATCTACTGAAGATAGCAAATGTGCTGCTATCTACTGAAGAAAGTAAATGTGCTGCTATCTACTGAATATAGCAAATGTGCTGCTATCTACTGAAGATAGCAAATGTGCTGCTATCTACTGAAGAAAGTAAATGTGCTGCTATATACTGAAGATAGTAAATGTGCTGCTATCTACTGAAGATAGTAAATGTGCTGCTATCTACTGAAGATAGTAAATGTGCTGGTATCTACTGAAGATAGTAAATGTGCTGCTATCTACTGAAGATAGTAAATGTGCTGCTACATACTGAAGATAGTAAATGTGCTGCTATATACTGAAGATAGTAAATGTGCTGCTATCTACTGAAGATAGTAAATGTGCTGCTATCTACTGAAGAAAGTAAATGTGCTGCTACCTACTGAAGATAGTAAATGTGCTGCTATCTACTGAAGATAGTAAATTTGCTGCTATCTACTGAAGATAGTAAATGTGCTGCTATCTACTGAAGAAAGTAAATGTGCTGCTATCTACTGAAGATAGTAAATGTGCTGCTATACTGAAGATAGTAAATGTGCTGCTATATACTGAAGATAGTAAATGTGCTGCTATCTACTGAATGAAGATAGTAAATGTGCTGCTATCTACTGAAGAAAGTAAATGTGCTGCTGTCTAACTGAAGATAATAAATGTGCTGCTAGCTACTGAAGATAGCAAATGCGCTGCTTTATACTGTAAAAATTGCACTGAAATTGTGGCATCTATGGAAGATATTTAATATGCTGTCATTACTGTATACGTTATGTCATTGTCTATTGGGAGGTCGCATTCTAGTGATTGCATTTGAGTGCGCTAGTAAGGCCTATTCCAATGCAATGGTGTTGTCCCCTGCGCAATCACAGACGTCTGAAAATGCCATGCCATGTTGATATCACCTCCCAACTAGTGGTAACAAAAAGTATAGATGGCAAATGTGTTGCTACCTAAAAATATATCAAATATCCTGCCATACTGAAGATTTGCTCATATCTACCGAAGATGGCAAATGTGCCGCTATCTACTGAAGAAAGCAAAGATATGCTTTCTACTGAGTTATCAACTGTGCTGCTATTTTTATAACAAATGTGCTGCTATAAAAATGCCGCTATATATTTTAAAGGTAAACACAAAACAAATGTGTTGTTATCTACTGATTTCAAAAGATGGCGGCAAATATCTCATCATGTGAGGAATGAAAATGAGTTGCTATCTACAGAAGATTGCAAATAATAATAATAATAATGATAATGGTGATTTATAAAAGCGCCGGTATCCGCCGCAAGCGACGCTCATGGCTGTGCTGCTATCTATATAAAAAAGAGCAAAATGTGCCACTATTCACATATGAAAGCAGATCTGCTGCTTACTGCTGAAAATAGAACCGCTTCTCAATTATCAATCCGCCTTTTCTGGTTATATATACTCAATTTATGATAAAAAATGTTATGATGTTATAAGATTACTATCAAAATACATGTTTTTCATCCTTTTCAGAGCATGCCCGCATGGTTACAACGATAGCACCTTTCGTACTACCGCAAATGTGCTGCAATCTATAATAAAAAGGGCAAAATGTGCCACTATTCACATATGAAAGCAGATCTTCTGCTTATCTGAAGATAGAACCGCTTCTCAATTATCAATCCGCCTTTTCTGGTTATACTCAATTTATGATAAACAATATTATGATGTTATAAGATTAATATAAAAATACATATCTGTCATCCTTTTCAGAGCATGCCCGCATGGTTACAACGATAGCACCTTTCGTACTACCGCAAATATAAATGTGCTGCTATCTATATTAAAAAAAGGCAAAATGTGCCCGGCGCTATTTACATATGAAAACAGATCTGCTGCTTACTACTACAGATAGAACCGCTTCTCAAATATCAATCCGCCTTTTCTGGTTATACTCAATTTATGATAAAAAATGTTATGATGTTATAAGATTAATATAAAAATACATGTCTGTCATCCTTTTCAGAGCATGCCCGCATGGTTACAACGATAGCACCTTTCGTACTACCGCAAATGTGCTGCTATCTATATAAAAAAGGGCAAAATGTGCCCGCTATTTACATATGAAAGCAGATCTGCTGCTTACTACTACAGATAAAACCGCTTCTCAATTATCAATCCGCCTTTTCTGGTTATACTCAATTTATGATAAAAAAATGTTATGATGTTATAAGATTAATATCAAAATATATGTCTGTCATCCTTTTCAGAGCATGCCCGCATGGTTACAATGATAGCACCTTTCGTACTGCCAACACTTCTTGTAGTCTGTATGGCATACACTCTGTGGATTCAATGGCGAGTGTAAGTTTTCTTAGTTGCATCAGATAAAAACCCATATTCGCTTCACTAAATACATGTCACGTTTCTCTTAGAATCGGCCAATTACAAATTAATTTCATACAATTTTTAACCTCTGCAGTATGTTAAAAAGCAATTGCTTGCCGTACTCTAGAGCAGGGTTATCGCTACCTGTAGAGATAGGGGTCCAAATTGACAAATCTGGGGGTACAGCTTGTTTAGTAACATACAACATTAGACATTTAAGGGGTCCAAACCAGCCAAAACTGTCAAAGTAAGGAAATTTTTACTCAAAATGCCAGCCCTGCTCTCTAGAGGGAGTGAAGATTGCTTAGATTTCTGAATTTGAAACACGGGCCTCTTCCTCTTGGCTATCCCTAAAATATCGTTTGCAAAATGTATGTTATCTTATTTAATACAACAGATTCATATTTATCTTCTCATTCCCTACAGGTCAAAGATTCAAAGACACGATGATGATGAATCGTACACTAAATCGAATTCAAGAAATGATATAGATAGAAAGAATTTATCTCCGGACACAGCAAAAAGAATGTCAACAGCCGCACCGCCACCTCCATCACCTGGAGGGCCTCCATCTCCTGGGCCACCTCCACCATCCGGAGAGCCTCCACCACCAGGGCCACCTCCTCCATCCGGAGGACCTCCGCCACCTTCTGGCCCACCTCCACCATCTGGAGGTCCACCGCCACCCGGGCCTCCACCACCATCAGAAGAATCACCACCACCTGGACCACCATCTGGAGGTCGTCCACCAGCATTTCCACCTCCACCAGGAGGACCATCAGAAGGACCACCACCATCTGGACCACCATCTGGAGGTCGTCCACCAGCATTTCCACCTCCACCAGGAGGACCATCAGAAGGACCACCACCATCTGGACCACCATCTGGAGGTCGTCCACCAGCATTTCCACCTCCACCAGGAGGACCATCAGAAGGACCACCACCATCTGGAGGTCGTCCACCAGCATTTCCACCTCCACCAGGAGGACCATCAGAAGGACCACCACCATCTGGAGGTCGTCCACCAGCATTTCCACCTCCACCAGGAGGACCATCAGAAGGACCACCACCACCTGGACCACCATCTGGAGGTCGTCCACCAGCATTTCCACCCCCACCTCGACCACCATTATAATGTCCTGAAATTTGATACAAGCTCATTAAATCACAGGGCCAAGGGTTATCAACACTCAATGCAACAGAAACAAACACATCCCAGCATAATACGGGTAGTCACTGCTCTGCAATGGGAGGATGTCCACTTTGCTTCAAATCAAAGTATCAGAATACTAAGCACCAATATACAGGGTGTATCAAAAAAGTTAGGACTCTGTTTCATGACGGTGTAATTCTTATTATAATCATTGGACCATGACCTATTTAGTCTCAATGTAAAGCCCAATTAATTATTATGATATCCTGAAAATATGAGATCAATCCGATGACAAATAAGAAAACTAGCGTACTTTGTGTAAACCATGTCATTTACTGGTTTGTACAATGGGAATTCACACAGCACATGTAACAGTCGAGTAACATGAAAGTGTTCGATTTGTAACTCAATGAACCATCCACAGTGGGTTCGAGAATTCTTTAACAAAACTTTTTTAATTTGCACAGAATATGCATGCATCTGTTTTGCGGGGTTTTTTTTAGCCAGTATTGATTTGTGCCAGAATTAAATGGATTACCAAACTAAACTTTGCTATTGACTGATAGATTATTTACTATGTTGACAATTATTATAACGTATTGAAACGTAAACCATGTTATTTGCTGGTCTGTACATGTAGATCCCATTGTACAAACCAGTAAATGACATGGTTTACGCAAAGTACGCTAGTTTTCTTATTTTGCATGGGATTGATCTTATATTTTCAGGATATCATAATAATTAATTGGGCTTTACATTGAGACTAAATTGGTCATAGTCCAATGATTAAAATAAGAATTACACCGTCATGAAACAGAGTCCTATTTTTTTTGATACACTCTGTATTTAATTTTTTTAAGCCATAGCCAATTCATGCGTATTTCTATACTTTCCACGCGGCTATTAGTTTTACCATGGTTTTACCATTATACAAAACAGATGTTTCAAAAGCCTTTCCCAACTTTCAGTCCCGCTTTCAGTTTTATCTCGAATTACTGAACCAATACTAGGCATGTTTGAACTCAAAACATGCATAAGATATCACAATGCATCTCTTATTCAAATTAAAAAACCTAGAGTACATTTGTGAAGTAATTGGAATGTAATGCATCCTTTCTTGTTTACATGGGGGTAGCATAATCAATAAACCTTACCTATGCCATGAATTGCTAATGATGTTCTAATGAAAGGTCTGTTGGCAGGATGGGATATTCAATTGTGAAAATGCAATGTGTGCAGTTTGTCAAATGAAAATCATAATGCTTCGTGGACAAACAAATACATTGGGTTGTGCAGTAAAAAGATGCAAACGGAAAATGTAATTGACCTCATTTTTATACCCAAAGTATTTATCTATACTATATATCAATATATACAAATATATCATTATTGCAACATTTTAAAAATGTTTCAAACTTAAATTTGGTTTTGAAAAACAAGATGTCCTCTTGCCACTATTGCAAGTGTTTTTATTTTACTCACCCTATATAATAGGAAGCCTACTGCAGCACATAGTGCAATGTTGTAAATGGAATAAATTGCTGGCATCGCCTCAGCTTTTGATTTCCAAGTTCTTGTCATTCATTATGATATAAACCTATCATCAGAGGTCACTGCACAGAGGCAGATCAATTAGATGCAGATATTTTACTTCAAATTGGCGGATATTGGATCACTTTAACAAAATTAGTGTTTTCTTTTTTCAAGTCCATACAATAGATAAATACACAAATAAAAAGAGGATTTTAGTAGCTATGCACATGGGATATACCGGGTGGTTCAAAAAAAAGTTGACCCAAGTTCAAAGTAATTTTTTAACCACATTTAAAGTTTCAGATAATTTCTGTTTGCTTAGTCTTAATCAGCAGTAAGTTTTGAAATTATCCTGATAAGATGGTACATTTATCTTGGTTGGTTCTTCAGATATGGTTCATTACAGAAAGCATGCACAAAGCTGCCTTGGCCACGGGAGCGTCCTTTAGTAGAGATGGAATGCACAAAGTGGACTTACACACGATTGGTCACAAATTGTAAAAATAGGAGAAAAAGAGACAAGGAGACATCTGTCTGGTGCTTGACATTACCTACCTATACGTATCTACGTTTCTTTGTTGAATGTGAATGGCACATCAGCATAGAGATTGGGATACTTTGTCAGGGCGGGCTTTTCAATTCTGAAACTAGAGCATGCTGTTTTGTTTAAGACAAAAACTAAATAACGCTCCCGTGGACAAGTCAGTTTTGTACATGTTTTCTGTAATGAACCATATCTGAAGAACCAAAGCTAAACGTGCCATCTTTTGAGGATAATTTCAAAACTTACTGCTGATTAAGACTAAGCAAACAGAAATTATCTGAAACTTTAAATGTGGTTGAAAATTACTTTGAACTTGGGTCAACTTTTTTTTGAACCACCCGGTAGATATTAAATCTTCTGATGAATTTGATAGGCTATATGCATTTCTTTAAATTCTTATACTGAAGAGCAGTGGCATAGCTAGGGGGGGGGGGGGGGGGGGGGGGCATGCATGTTTGTCACGAGAGTAGGGTGGTTAGATGTTGCAGCAGTGGCGTAGCTTGGTTTTTCATATTGGAGGGGCAAGAAATATAAGTGAACTGACAAGACTTAACCGTAACTAATTTGACAGTCATATTCCATGATTCCTCTTGTCAATTTAACCAACTGAACCAATCTCAACCGACAAGACTCATGATATTGGGGAACCGGTCACTTGCAACCTTCACAGATCGGCTAACTGCCTCAATCCAGTGAAAATCTAAGGTCACTTGTGACCCAATAATTTGACCACTTTGAGTAGGCAAATTCATATGACCCTATTGACAGCAGGCCATGCTCATGCCTATCATATTATTGATGATCGGGTTGATAAGAGAGTCTGTGAATATATATATTGAAGTAGAATTGGACTCGGAAGTTGAGTCATTAGACATGCACAAGAAAGTATAAAGTGTTTAAACTGTTGCATCTTCACATGGAGAAAAGTATGAAGAAATATATTTGAGCATTGAGCAGAATTAGGCAAGGTACATGTACAAACAGAATCAAACAAAACATCACTCCAATCCATTTCTGTTATTCAATGTTTAACTTTTATTTTATGACTAATGATCGTATGCCATGTCCAATATACAAATAGTGTACAAAAATCCCCTGATTATCATTTACAAGACAGAAAGAAACGGAAGAGTTAATACACCTATAAGGCTATGGATTACATAATATTACGACACCATAAATATAGTACAATAATTTGGTATCAATTTTGCTACAGATATGATGTCAACTTTATAAGCCTCAAATAAATATAGTAGTTTGATCAGTTCAAAATTGGTAAAGCCACCTTACAGCACCGAATGAATACAGAAGGACGCATGTGCGCATGAAAGCAACTATCACACTGTGCATCATATGCGTGATGCGTGCGTGCGGCTAATAATGCGTGCATGTGGCCATAATAGTGTGTGTGTTATTGGATTACTTTTGCGCGCGGAGAGATAAAAAGCGATTGTGTTATTCGAGATAAAAACCGAATATTTCTCACCAATTTGGAACTGATTAAACTATAGCTTTTTTTTAAATTAATGTTTTGATGTTTTAGAGATAATTGTTAACTTCCTCAAATCATGTATGATTTAGTGTTAGGTTACGAAATGTAGGTACTTGGAGAGCAAGAGCAAAAAAATGGTAAAATAAAACACACACAAAACCAATTGCTCAATAAAATAGAAGCAAAAAATGTATTCCAAATTATTACATAATAATTCTTAATCAGATATGAATCTAAATAAGACAATGATTTGAAATACTTTGCCTACAAAGTAACAAAGAAATCTAGAAAAAAATCTGTTCGGACCAATTTGGAGAAACGAAAATGGGTGAAGTATGCATACACATAACCAATGCTCAAAAAAATTAGCAGATTTTTTTTGGTGAGAACACAACACAAAGAATGTATCTTAGTTAAAAGTTTGCTGTCAGCGAACAACAAGATTCAAATGATCAGTTGCTGACAGCTTGGAATGAAGTCAACTACAGCAACTTGGTAGTGTACCATTTAGCCACCTGTAGCGAGCAGTACTGAGTTTCGACAAGTTGCTGATTATAATGGAGTAAAACTTGTCAATGTATTTAGCCACCTGTAGCGAGTAGTACCGAGTTTTGACAAGCTCCTGATTATGGAATTATATATAATATAATGAAGTAAAACTTGCCAATGTTGGGAACTATTGAAATCGTTGCTATAGTTAGTTCAATAATTTCTCGCTCATTTCAAACTGAACCCACACTTCTTATGCGACTGGTGCATAACTGACACAGCCTAGGTGTGCAATGCTATGGAATGTAGCCCATCAGTACACTGTGCATGCGTTAAACATTCATAATGTAAGCAAGAGGCTCGGATTGAGATATTATTGAACTGACTATAGACTGTGATACATTGTAATTCTAGTATAAATTTAGCTTTAAGCACTGCGTACAACTCATCCTATTTAGGGTTGTGAAAATAAATGTATATGACAAAATGACACTAATAGTGGAATTTAATATACCATAATAACAAGTCAAGAGCTTCATTGTACAAATACAATGATCATAATTTAAAACAAAAACACTCGGATGTAACAAAAAGCTGCTCTGTACAAGTCTGGTCATATTAATCAGGGATGCTAGTAGGCCTGAAGGAGAAAGAAGAAAAAGCCTGAAAAAGCGTGTAAAATTTAGGCTAAAAAGCCCCATATGGGTTGAAAATAAATAAAAGTGCAGAAATTTGGATCGGCAAAAAGTAGGATATCAGGCAATTGCCTAAAAACTGGCATCCCTGATTAATGTATTTCACAACAAAAATGTGTGATTCATCTAGATAATTGGGTACACAAACCGGCAATCCTGTATTTTAGGGGGTTACATTAATTGCTCCTGAATTTTAGGGGGATAAATTATTTAAGAAATATTTGAGGGGGAAATATTCTAAGGGTTATGGTTAGCCTTAGGGTTAGAATGAAACCTCCTAAAATACAGGAGAAACGTACTGCTGTAATTTCATACAGTACCAATTAATTTAACCCCCTAAAAATACAGGATTGCCCACAAGCCAACACTGATTGGTGGTACAAATACATGCGTATCATGTGACAAGCACAGGTAATGATGTAAGACAACAGCTATTTGGTGCATCGGAGTGGTGAAGTTCTTAACACTTTCCACACGGCAGGCGTCTGCAGACGACATTCCAAAATGCCACAAAAATGTTTCAAAAATGTCAAAACTATTGAATTTCATTACCAGATTTGGAACCACCAAAGGTTTCTGAAAAATCTGTTTTGTATATGGTAAAAATAATTGCCGCATGGAAAGGGTTAAGCAACCCGCTTGTCTTTACACAAGAGAAATATATGAGTAATGCTATACAAGTATATTCACATTATATAATAAAACTTGGCTGACAACTTGTGGAAAAACTGAAGACATGGAGCATGATTTCTTCTTTTTTCAATGTGTTGCCTTGTAAAACCTACTGTAAAAGCCAATATTTTCGCGCATTTTAATATCATAGACATTTCGCGATTTTTTCTTCTTTTCGGGCGACCTTTTGGATGCATTGTATGAATGTTGAAAACAATATTTCTGCGGAAAAATATTTTTCGTGAAAAGCGCGAAAATAAAACCACTAAATTTCAGCTTTTACAGTATTTGACAATCTACTGTTAAACACTAAAATTTCACGGCATTAACATTTAGTGAATTTGCAAAACAACACCTTTTAGGGGCATTTTAATTTCACTAATTGGAATCTTGCTATGTTAATCTATATATGTATTAAATCATTATTAGCGGCATTTTAATTTAGCGATTAGAGGTGCCTAGCGAAATTAAAATGCTAGTGAAATGTTGGTGCTTTACAGTATTATTTTGTGAAAATCTGTAAGTATGTGAAAAATATTACACCTTTAATGTACATCACTTTTCTTCATCTATCATTTGCCTCTCTTCTCGGCA
Organism: Ophiura sarsii; assembly: GCA_035610835.1. Classification (NCBI taxonomy): domain Eukaryota; kingdom Metazoa; phylum Echinodermata; class Ophiuroidea; order Amphilepidida; family Ophiuridae; genus Ophiura; species Ophiura sarsii. Next base: position 42,221,377 of record CM069450.1, on the reverse strand, counting down.
CCAATGTTTTGTTGCTGACAGACCTTATTTTGAGACAAACTGCCGCAACATGACCCCCCCCCCCCCCCCCCCCCCTCGGCTAAGCCACTGCAATCCATACTATAATCAAGCAAATGATTATCGATCATAACGTCACGATTCTATCAGGGACCCATGCGCATCATGACGGCTGGTGCGTCTGTTGTTTTAGAATGCAGTGCATCGCACGACCACCATTCAACCGTGTTTTGATTATAGCTGCGTAAAGAGCTGCTCTTGATGTGGTACTCTATACACACTATATAATGCCTAAATGTGTATGTCTCATACATCCACGATTAAATTTGGTATAGAACGGACACACAAATGGAAGCTTTAAGACATGAGAATATTATTCTATGCCTAATAATAACAATATCCCAATTCAATTTTCTAATTGAAATACCTGATATTGTAGGTGGTTCATAAAATTGATCAATTGGACCATGTGTATTTAGTGTGAGAGAAACCACTAATCAAGTGACATGATAGTGCAGCCACTTGATTACAATCGATATATTATCTGATCAGCTGTAAAACAATGAAATAAAACCTCATCAATGACATATCAGGCACCTAATATGAGTTTTGAATATCAAGGCACAATAGCATGATTTCCATAGAGTTATCTGGTTCTACCTATGAGTAAGATATTCATGAAATCACCACTATTAAACCTATTGAAAAGCTAACATAATTCATGAGGTGTTAATTAGTTGAATAGTGATTAGCTTTTATCCATTCATGATTATCTTACTCATAGGAAACACCACTCTAATCGTCAGGTACCATTCTCACCAAATTGGCAAAGATCAAAATGCGCATGAATAATTTCATAGTTAATGACCATAACTAACCCAAGCTACAATACATGTCTCATATAGCAGACATCAATTTTAATTGAATTATTGAGAAAAAAACGTAAGCGACCAACTTGTGCATATATCTACTATAGATGAGTTGGAAATATTAAAAGACACTGGAGATAAATTTAAATATTTTAAATGGCACATCAAAAGGAAAAGTCTTTGAATATAGTCAAACCTCACATATGTTTATAATAGTTAGAGAGTATAAAGACCTAAAAAAAAGGAACATAGTGCATTTTTGGTGTCAGGTATGCACCAACTATAGTCACCGTCAATATGACTCAATAATGCTATGGATGAAATTCAAGCTATATCACGCGAGCATGTTTTGTTGTTGTTCGCGGAGCTGCGTCCAGATGCATGAAATGCGCAAACAACTATGCATGCATGCATGTGACAATTTCACGATTGACCAATCAGTACGGGCAGTCATTTTTGAAAGTGTCTGGTACGCACTTCTGGGGCTTACGCACATAGGTATTGTTGCAAGATGTCCATAGCATTATGACGCCAACATACATGCATGGTAATATGAAGTGCATGTTAAAACAAGACACTTTATTCCACTGTAAATTGATGCATACTTGGTACCTAAAGTACACTATCCAAAAACACTCATTAACAGTCAGTTGTGCATAATATATAAGACACATAATGTTCAAAATTAGTATGTTGAATTATGGACTATAGATCCAAGTTCCTCAAAAAAGGCAATTAACTTTGTTTCACACTTTTAATACACCATAGATTTATTATAAGTTTACAATACTATGCTATACAAAACCGGGAATATAACCTCCAAAAATAAGTTTTAAAACTGGAAAAACACAAAAATAATCAATTTTACATTATCTTGGAATCAGCAAATTTATACAGTTCATTTTTTTTTCTCCTTGGGGGTTGGGTTTGTAATTGTATCATAATGATACAAAGTATGTTCATGTTGGTGATAGAAATATTGAGACACCAAACCAACATTCCATATTTGGACAATCAATCAATCTTTCATAGGGAAAAAATAATGTTCACAACAAAAATTGATCGCCAAATAATAATAACCAAGCATTGATCAAATATTTGCATAACAGATGAACAAGACTCAACTTAGGTGCAGCTGCAAATCATTATATCATGAAAGTGACTCTTACTGTACACCTTTTCTATGATGTGAAAGTGATATTTTTCACAACCCAAGGCAAAAATACATATGAAATGAAACATAAAGTGAGATCAAAGCAAATGCTGCAAAGTCTAAAATGATCCAACAAACCCGATTGTCTTGAGTATTTATACGATTGTTGCTGTTACATGTTACTTTGCTGCCATTGTAAAAGTCTACAGTAATGAGTGACTTTTAGTCAGAAGCCCAACATATTGATTTCCAAATAGGTCTTTGCGGTGATTGATGGTCCAAAGATAAATTGTTATCTTGGTGTGGAAAGGCTTAAGATGACCTATTTTCAAGTCTTCTTGAATGGTTACATGAATATAGAATTGTTGCAGTACATTGTTCACTAGGCCAATTGATGTTCTATGTGACTGGTTTTCATCATACACACAAAACTGAGACAACAACCCATTTGATTTATCCTTTTAAGACTCTGGATTCATGATATTTTTACTGTAAGAAGCAATTTTATCTCAAATTGTTCTACAATCAAAGGATTATCCAACATGAACTCAAAATTCAACAGTTTTCTATCAGTCAGATATTTCAATTTTGGCTTAATTTTTTCATTTGGTATGGATTAGATACCAGTACTGAGGGTAATTCAAGAACTTATAATTAGTTGGTTTATTGAACAGTTGATCGTTTTTGATACAATTGGCAGTATACTTTCTTTTTTACTTGTTTTTCATTCCTATACGATACAATCCCCCAAAAAATCATGATTAAATAGTAAAAAAAAAAACATTCTCAGTAAAATTGCTATCACTGAGTGACCACCCAGTGGTGGCCTACACCTTTTCCCATTTCACCATCCTCTGAGCAGTCACCTTTGGGCATATTCCTGTGATCATTCGATATTATTATATAGCACATTTGATTCTGACGCTCCGTCCAATGCCCCTGCAGCAAATGGGGCACCCGCACACAAATACTGCATCTATCACTTAGATATGCACCTGACCTACTGCACAGAGGAGGGTAAATGAGGTATAAATATGTTGTACTGTCAGTAATACTTTAATATTAGTACTTTTTAGTGGAGCTTAGTTAGCGGATATAATCGTAAACCATACACCTGAAAAACCCTACACTGCCGAGTTACGGTTCGGAACATACTGGCAAAGGAATGTTATACTAGGATGATTAATGTGTGCCTTTTACGCTCTAAATTGGTAATTCACAAATGTTGCATAACAGGTATCCAATGTGTCTATCCAAATTGCAAGTGGGCCTATGGACGAGTACTGGAAAAAGGCTACATATGGGAACATTTTATCGACACACAATTCACAAGCCCTGTATTCCATAGCATTTGCTGGATAGCTTATGCAAAACACACCCTTAATACCACACTATGACAGTAAAAGTCTTAGGCACATTATTTATACCATGAGGTGCAGTTTTCCAGGTGTTACAGGACCGATATATAAGTATACAAGCGTAACCTGAGTCATGCTGAAAAATACTCTTACAACAATTTTTTAGAATATAACATCTGTTAAAATCCCTTAATTCTGCCTGTTCTTGGAGTAATCTGCCCGTCCAGATGACGGGTGGACCGGTCTGTGACCTTGCCTATCGGTATGTCAGAATCCGCAACTTTCACCATATTTCAAAAACATTGGGTAACGTTTCACAAAGTAGCCATCTAATTTGATGCCCAAAAGGTAAGCATTGAAAACTCATTAATACAAGAAACATGACCTAGAAAAACTGAGTGAATGATATACCAAATGGCAAAAAAGAAGCACATGCCTTGTACCTATTAGTACCCTCTTCTAATCGTTGTAAAGCCCACTTTAACATACTTGTTAGTACCATTTATATAAAAGCAAATATGGACCTAGACATTTTCTTTGTCAATGTCTACCATCGGCTCATATCGTCCCACAAGACGAGTCGGCGTCACGCCCACAATGTGTCGTCTTCTCTTGTCCACGTAGCTCACACTGTTCTTGTCAGAATGCATGCGAAGGCTTGGCGAATCACTCAGAAGATTTCTGGTGGACAAAGGCGACCTATAATATTACGAAAAAGAAATTAAGATTTGTCAAATCAGTTCACAATTGATATAAGACAAAATACAACACCAGTTGACAACTGATATCCAAATGTTTACATTATATTAGAAATCTGTGGGTCATCGATCTTCAAAACTGCAATGTGCATTTGTAAATTAAAGGAGCAGTTTTACTTGAGTGAGTTACATGAATGTCTAGTAATTTTAAAATACCAATATTTTGGCACAATCAAATCCTTTGATGACTCCACAGTCATTTCTCAAGCTTTGCAAAAGTCATGGGTGTATAATTAGTATACAATGAAAACAATACAATGTCTTCTTAATATCAACAATGTGTTAGTTGGCACAAATTCACATGAGCTTTTTTAATCAAGGATTAAAACTAATGATTCCCTAATTGGAAAATGACTTGATATTAACCGATTGTTCTTTTTGAATTGAATGTAATAAAGTGCAGAACATATTTTATGATTGTGAAACCGAGTGCAACAATTATATGAGCATTTTATTTTATATTACGATCTTGCGTGTTAATGAGAAATACAACAATCATATTGAACTTATGTTTTAATTACTCGCAAATTACATGTTAAAGCATCACATTTGATGATGTCGAGTCATGTGATGGATATACAGGGTGGTCCCAAAAAAACTATACCCAACTTTGGAGGCCATTTTCTCCTAGATTATAAAATATTTTAGTAATTTGGTTTGCATATTATTAAAGCATATATCGTTGAGCATTATTGGTGGAAATAGGGAAGATATTACATTAATATTTTTTGAGATATTGCTATTTTTAGCGAGTATGTGTAAAAATGGCTTTTCCACGGGAGCTGTCAATGCATCAACATATTTGAATATGATATGACACAATAATGTAATGACGCGATAGTCCTTTGACAAATGTTTTTGCGAGAGCTTCTTTTATTTACACTAAAATGGATAAATAATACTTTTTAATAGATAGGCTTCTGGTTTTGTTCATTTCAGTTAGTTCAACAAATGATATAATTTCATGTATCTGGAACATCAATAGACAAATTGTTGTGTCATATCATATTCAAACATGTTGATGCATTGACAGCTCCCGTGGAAAAGCCATTTTTACACATACTCGCTAAAAATAGCAATATCTCAAAAAATATTAATGTAATATCTTCCCTATTTTCACCAATAATGCTCAACGATATATGCTTTAATAATATGCAAACCAAATTACTAATATATTTTATCATCTAGGAGAAAATGGCCTCCAAAGTTGGGTATAGTTTTTTTGGGACCACTCTGTAGACAGCTTGGATACTTAATCCTGGGTGTGTGATTGTTGAAGTCATCTTTGTTCATCATGCATTCGACCTAACATCATCAACAGGTCAGTTGGAAGGAATATTAGTCATATGTGAGGCCAAAAAAAAGTCAGTTGATTACTTTTTTGGTGTTTTTTTGCTATAGACACTTTGGAGTTCTATTCTAAAGCTTACCCAACTCTTTTAGGGAAGAAAAAGAGTATACAATTGTTTTCTATTAGTTTACTTTAATGTGTCCATACATTTGTTTTAATAGCACCATACCCAAAATATGTGATAGTCTAAAATCTCAGTGAAAGCGTGCGTGTTGAATGCATGGGTGACAGGCTTGCAGTCCGCAGTACAAACAGTCAGACTATGTTGGATGTCCTGTTTTGCTAGAATCTTGAATTCGCACCGCCTTGGTGTTTACAAGGGAGGATATGGGTATAAATGAAGTATAGGACAGTTTATCTATTTGGCAACTTCAGATAAAAAAACAAACTATACATTTTTCAACATAAAAATATCTTTAAAAAAGAAGAAAAACCCAGGTGTTTTTTTAGATAGATTTTATGGGTCGGTCGTATTTTGGCAAACAAACTTTGGTTTATTTGGCCTGAGGTCCTGATATGGAATGTAACACTAGATATTATAGTCTGATTCAGAATCCCTTAGACCAAACAAAACAAAGATAACACACATGTGATACACAACATGTACTGTGTCTTTGTGTGATTCGGTTGCTTCACTTTTGGCAGGCAGACATATTTAATGAACAGTCAAAGGGATTGTGATTTGAACTATAGGCAGCCACATAAGGCCAACAAAACATTTGTTGTATTGGCATAACCCGCCTCACCCTAATTTACCCCTGCTACCCTGACTTTCTTCGCATTTTATTTATATTTTTAAAAAAACAAAATCAACAACAAAAAAGAAGAAAAAATGGTGCTCATCAAAAAAGAATACAGTACACAGCAAATCTGACGATCGCAAATGGCATCATGATATTTTGTGACTTATTTAAAATAAAAACTAAACCTGCCCATCCTACCCTAATTTTCAATGGCATGTTACACCAATGTAACAATTTTTGTGTGCCTTATTTCTAATGCTAATCAACTGTAAAACAAAGTCCCTTTGGAGGTCTTACTTTAAGATATCGCTCAGTAGCATGACAAAAAATGTGATGGTTTCACAGACAATGTAGCAGTTGTAAAACATAAGTTCCAACCAATACAAGGTTTATTTCTCATTTTATTTTCAACTAGGGTAAAGTCGCCAGTTTTCGGTCAGCGCCTATTTTCGGTCATCTCGCCAAAATCGTGTAATTGCATCGGTCGTCGCCATTTTAATGCAATACCGGGCATCAACTATGCGGCGTTTTTTAGCCGTCAGTTTATATCGACGAGGTCATTTTTATTACACGATTTAGGCGAAGTGACCGAAAATAGGCGCTGACCGAAAACTGGCGACTTTACTGATTGACTGAAACCAGCCATCTATATAAATAGACCAATCACATTTTTTGAAAGAGACAAGCATCCATGCCTGTGTGCCACCTGTCTTACACAATATATATTCAATTTATTTACAACCGTGTATTCTAAATCACTATTTGCCTCTTTAGAACTAACCTTACCAATGATCTATGTCAATGTGTGTGTAAAATGAGTAGTCAGATGTCAGTTATCACTATCACAATTCAATTCTTCTTCGTCAGGCCTTTCAATAGGGATGGCCGTAAAAGAGAGACAGAGAAATATGTCAGTGTCTACTATGTCTTATTTCACCCTCCATTGGTGAATATTGCTTTTCTTTACCACCTTGTGTAGCCCTGCTGTCCCCTATGATGCCTAAAAAAGTGTTTGGCAATGATTGAATGGATAATGCTCCTTAATCTTAACCAGCTGTGCTATGTTTTTGTGTGCATCGGGACAAAGCATGCATTTTTTTACCCAACAATTGGCCGAGAAACCGGTCTTGATAACTTAAACGATAAGGATCTGTGTATGACTGGAAAAGAGGCTAACAAGGGTTTATACTGGACACGTAGGCCCGGGATTCAACTCCCAGACCCTCGGCACACCACTGCCATCGAATCAATGCTGTAGCATGCGTGTTGAGATTTTTTTTTGCCGTAGTGAATCGTAGTGCGTAGGAAGGTTCGGGTAAGGAAGGCATAACATGCTGCTTCTGGTAATTGGGATGTGGTGTGGGGGTGGGTGTAGATCTTGACAGTTTACACACTTGCTGTAACTATATGCCATCAATCACAATGAAAGTAACCAATATGCATTTGGGCACAGCCGAGGGTACACTATTTTAGGCATCACAAACGACAGCAATCACCGCAAAGCCAGCTTCTCTATTCTACTTCTACGCTCTCTATGAACATTTGTAACCACTACTCAATGACACCAACATTATATATACATCTCCATTTTATTAAGAGTAAGATGCTTGATATCACAAAATGTTATGAGGTGCTTATGATTGATGCTCGCAAGTGCTACAGATGAGTTAATATCAGGCAGGTATTACTGAAACATCTCATTTCCATTCCATAAACGGCTCAGAATGCTACAGGCAGGTCCAGGTGAATGTATGATATCAAAGACAATAAAGCTGTTTCGTAGGAGGCACTGCAAGCAAGTTGTTCATATCATATGATGTGTTCAGGTCATATCATCCATTGCATGACACACTGACTGCCCAAAAAGTTGACTTACATTTGTTTCACCACTTAAAACTTGACTCAGTCTATAAATGAATTTAAACTGACATACATACATGAAGAGTTTCATTGCAAAACTTGTAATTCACCATTTAAACGTCTCGTTTGTTCAAGCGATTAAAATTAAACTATAGTTAATTAATATTGTATTTGATATCAAACGACACAAAGAAGATTTGAATATACATTTTTTGAAAGTATCATGTTTTTTTTTTCATTTCCTTTTTTATAACAATTTATCACCAATAATATCATATCTCAGATTGGCAAAAAAAAGGTTAAAACAGCATTAAACAATGTTAAACTGTCATTGTATTTTGTCTTTGTTGATATGATGGAAAATAAATATTGAATTGAATTGGAATGAAACTCTCCATAAATATGCTTCCTACACCCATGGCTTGGTGATAACAGATGATCATATTCAATAACCCTATGCAATACATACCTGGGAGCACCACCATGGAATTTCTGTTGTACTTTATCTTTGAGTGATTTCTTGCGGGTCTTGGGTTCGGAAGCAGCTTCTGTATGATAATGTTAACAGAGAAGAATGAATGAAACAAAATCACTTTCCCACAAATGTTCAACTTTCAAATATTTATACTTAGAATTTTGTCGAGAATATATTATTGCAAACAGGCGTATATATTTTTGAAAAGTGGCCATTTTTTTCCTCTGGCATTTTGTTTCTTCCCCATTATATGAAATATCAATTCCCCCTTTTTACCCAACTTGTTTCTGTTTTCTTCACACCCCACCTTTTTCTCCCTTTCAGAGATGTTGATGGGCCGTAATTCCTTAAATATGGCTAAATAAATGCAAATTTGGACCCAAAAAATCTACATTTGAGAGTTAAAAAACCCTACTTTCAGATTTAAATCTACAAAATATCATGACTACCTTCACCCATTTCCCTGAAGTGTTGAGTTATTTCCTCTCTACCCTTAAAGCAGGGCTGTTTCAAGTACTATATACCCTTGTGCAAAGATTTTCTTAGACAAAATCGCAAGAATCAAGTTTGATTCTCATAAACCTCTTTTGCTTTTCAAACTACAGTCTGATTCAGAATTCCTTGTTATCTGCTATAATAAACCACACAGGGGAGCGTGTTGGCGCAGCGGATTGTTCCCTCGCCTTGCACCAATGAAACCTGGGTCAATTCTGTGCACGACCGCAGGCTTTAAGTGCATTTGGTTTATCACGATCCATGCACGCTTTCGCAAGGTTTTCTCCGGGTACTCCGGTTTCCTCCTGCTTTCAAAATCAGTGATCAGTTGTTTCGGTTATCAAAAAAATTCCTTGACCCAATGGTATTTGGGGAGCTGCATTGAAAAATGGTGGATGTTACAATCTTAGTGCGGATAGTGGTTTGCGCCTGAATTGGCTGCACCCTAGATGATGAGATCTGATTCTGACGATTCACCAGCAGCGAAATTACAGCGCTTTAAACCCTTTTGAAAAGGCGCTATATAAATACTGATTATTATTATTATTATTATTATTATTAGTGTTTTCACTCACCCTACACAAAGGGTGAACCATGAAATACCTGTCACTTTTGATTTTCACCCTCGACAAATTTACTCAAGAGTGAAAATGGTGGACATTTACATTGTTATATTACCTAAAATAGTGCTCTTAGCACAAATTTGTGCCATCTTTTGTTTTCTCGAGAATTTTATCAAGTGAAATTGCTGAATTGACACCCAGTGTCTGGCATCTTGTGATTTTACCTCCCCTTTTAAACCAACCTGTAGATAAACATGGTGCACCATCTCCTGTCTTCTCATCGTCTGCATCGCAATAAATACCATGCTTCGTCACCATCGCCGACAATTCCGCTTCGTACTGAGGTGTGTCGATCTGTTTTAGCGCAGGTTCAGCTGCTTTTGAAGGAGCTATAAGCTGTGTTTTTAGTGAATCGTCTTCCGATTCTATTTCAGTCACTATATCATTTGTTTCGAGATCAGCATCATTGCTATTACTGGTGTTAAGATTTTCCCTTTCTGGTTTTGGGTCATCGACTAGACACTCAAAGCTGGATCTTTTAGCTTCTGCTCCTGTTTAGGTGTGGAATAAACAATGAGAACATCTGATGAATGAAACTACTACATGTACAGGTGTCAAGAAACTAAACAAATTATTATTGGCTGTTTAGGCCTAGAAATTTGTGCCCCAGTGCATGAATCTATTCAGATTCTCGCAGAATAATGTCGCAAGAATCCTGGATTCTCCAAAATTTAACTTCCCAATTTGGCACCTGCATGACCTGGGCATTTCAAATTGCAATGCAGTTTTATAGATGGTCTTTCAGGTAATTTTTTACCCGGGTGCCCAAAATAATATTTGAGCGGGTACCCAGGTACCCGAAATTTGGTCACTAAACCATTTCGATTGTACTATCAATATAAATATCCTGTGCCAAATAGCTACATGATCATGATGATTAAAAATTACGATAACGTGTCTAGAAAGTAAAATTGTAAATTCTTAAATTTAAGCGGGAAGAAACAGCCCCATATTTATAACAGGGGATGTTATTGGACCCGCCAGCAAAAACATTGCGGTAATAACCAATCAACAAGACAGAAAGTCCCTTCAGGCCCTCCAGGGCCACGCGGGGCAAAAAAGAGTAAACAATTATCGGAGATCACACTGCACTGAAAACACAGATCGGTATTATAAGCTTCGTCATGTTTTGTAGTTGGGCTTGCTAAGTTGCTATGCGAATCCAAATGGATTCTCGTGAATGAAAGTTTGCACAAATCTTTCGCGTCGAATTGCTAGGCCTGCTGTTATTGAGTTCTTCAAACACCTCAATAAAAGGTATGAGAAAGATAACCCAGATTTAAGGAAAGCCATTTGGCATGAAAAAAATCAATCTTCAGATTACTACTACAAAACAAAAACAGCCTCTGTGGCTATAACCTTTATCCTTGTGCTTACTTGGTACGAGAAATGGATGCAGGACCAGGGAGATCGATCTTTGGGATAAAAAATAAACTTTTTTTTGCACTTTTAGAGAAAACCCCACCCTGAGATCTCAAAAGAATTATAAACATAACATTAGATTGTGTTCCACTTACTTGTTTCCTGAGGATCAAAAGATGAGCGTTCAACGCCAGGTGTAGGAGACCTTGGATCTGCATACAATACAAATAAAATTCATGAAAAATAGGGTCAAAGTTTGAATCAATACCCGATCATGGTGTACAAGATAAAAGTTTAAATATGAAATTGTTTTACATGGTTGAAAGCTGAGTATATTTTAACCTTAACCTTCCTAGACACTACAAAATCTGACACTGCCGTGAAAAAACAATTTTTCTCCTCAATGTAATTGACCAGCATGTGCAAGCAAAGCAAACTGTTATTTTGTCCAAATGAGATCAATAAAAATTGATATAATCTGTTTCAACTCTAATTGGGTTTACATTGCATATATTTCATTCATATTCAAAACAATTTTGCAAAGAGAACAAATTGCATGGGTGCATAGTAAACCATCTCATTGGATGGTGAAATTTAGCAGCATAAGGTTTATCGCGAATCAAAAAAAAAAGCCATTGATTATCCTTTTCTGTTGCATTGTGGGATCGCAAAAGGGCAAAATCTGCCCCGTTCTGGATCCCACAATGCATCAGAAAAGGATTATCAATGGATTTTTCCCGATTGGCGATAAGGCTTATTACAGTGAATATATATGCACTGATGCCACTTCCCTACTTGAATTGAACAGAGAGCCAATCAAATTTTGAAGTATACCTCCTGGGTCCTCGACATGTGGTATATGCGGTGTCCGTGTCACCCCTTGCGTCGGCGATCTGGGATCGGTGAACTTAAACGGCTGAGGTGTCCGTGCAACATTACACGATGGTGAGCGTGGATCGGGTGCATCCGTCACTTCCTGAGTTATTCTTGTGTTTATTTTCAGCGCCGGGGATGTTGGCTCCGATGTTGCGGCAGGTTTTTCCGCATGGACGATCGGAGTGCGGCTCATGCCATCTGTTGGCGAGCGTGGGTCGGTCAGCTGCACAACTCGTCGGCTGGCTAACGGGGTGTGGTCTTCGTCCGTTTCAGTTGTTTGATGGCTTGAGTTCAATTTCTCAGTTTCTGTTGATGTATGTTTGCTCTCTGATCCTCCCATTGTGTACAATGTTAGGTAGTCCAGCTAGATGGTTGACATTTAATGGCTGCAAAAACAATGAAAAGAAATAAACAAAATCTTTCACACGTTTCTAATAAGATTGTTCTTCCATCAATTGTGATAAATGTTCTGAGCAACATTGGATAGGATGAGGGGGGGGGGGGGGGGGGGGGGGTTTGAACAAGGTCCTCAAAAGTGTACCAACAGTCCTTTCTTTAATTGGATTGTAGTTAACGGATGAACTTTTAATCAGGCATGAGAATGAAAAAACATGAAAAAACTGAAAATGTGTGTGAAAACGGGCTAAAAACAGCCTGAAATTAAATGAAAGTGTGGAAATTTGGACCATAAAAAAACTGAATTCAGTATAAAAACTGAAAATTCTCATGCCTGTTTAATAAACTATCTATTTTTTATGCGATGGAAAGATAAGGCAAGGCCAAAGATAGGTCATTGACTGATTCATTTCCTGAACAACAAATGTTTTAGTCCTACCCTATCTGATCCCAACAACACAAGTGTTTTATTTATAAATATTCATGGTATTTCAATTGATAGATGGATAATCTAAAACAGTTTTAAATTATCCATCTATCAATTGAAATACCATGAATATTTATAAATAAAACACTTGTGTTGTTGGGATCAGAATGGGTATAGTTTCAACTTTTGAGGGGGGAGGAATGCCCCCAACCCAAACCGCCTTAAAAAATCAGGTCAGTAACCTACAGTGATCAAACTTTTTGTTACGCGGGCACCCAAGAGTTTTTTACCCACTGTTTTTGGCTCTTGGTGTTTTTTAAACTTTGCATAACTGTATAGGATCAGGAGCCATTTTATGTCAAAATAGTAAAAAGCAGCTCAGTGATAATCTTAACCAACACAAAATCTTTATTTATTTTTGATTTTCCACTTTGCTCTCTCTCCTCCCCCTTTACCCATTTTTCTTTGCTGCCCATAATTTCCCCCAAAATGTCCCACCCACTGGTTATAGTCAATGTGTTCATTCAAGCTGTATTTGTATAACTAGTAGTACAATCAAAGAATACTATGTACATGTAAGCTCCACTGGCCTCTAATATAAAATCCAAAGTAAATTGATATTGTAACATTCCACGCCTGACCAAAAATGCAAAGCAAATAGTTGCACCCAAACTGCATTGCACATGTTTAAGGTGGCTCTATTGGCCGAGTCAAAAAATGAGATTTCCTTTAAAATTAAATTATGTTTTAGCCCTTGGTCCGACTATTCTGGAACTGAAATTTTTATTTAAATCAGACATTCGGTTGCTTTTGGCTAATTTTCATTTGCATAATTAATTAGGCCCTAATTAAGAATGTTAAACATTTTAATTAGTGGGCCTAATTAATTATGCAACTAGAAATTAGAAAAACGCCAACATACGTTTGAAGCTCTTCTAGTGCATTATGGCATGCAAGCTTTTTTCTCAATCAAACTTGATACGCATAGGCCTATGCACCTATGACTAATGCACTCATCATTTGCAGTCCCGCCCCGGCCCCTGGGTACCAAGGCAACTATGGGGCCAGGGCTGTCACCAGACTAATCTGAGTGCCGGCTAAATGTTTAAAAACACACAAAAATCAGCAGATCAAAGCACGAGGTCAGGAGGTGCAGTGGATCATGGCATGTGATCCAGAGGCCTTCTTAATGACTTTTTAGGGTTTTTTAATGCACTTTGAGGGTTCCTGCCACATAATTTATTGTTTTATGAGGCAGTTTAATGATTTTATCCACAAATTGTAAAAAATAAAATAAAAAAATAAAAAAAATAAAAATATATATATATATATATAGGGTAAAGTCGCCTATTTTCGGTCAGCGCCTATTTTCGGTCACTGGTCAAAATCGTGTAATTGCATCGGTCGTCGCCATTTTAAAAGCAATACCGGGCATCAGCTATGCGGAGGTTTTTTAGTCGTCAGATTATAACGACGAATTCATTTTTATTACACGATTTGGGCCAAGTGACCGAAAATAGGCGACTTTACCCTATATATTTTTTTAATATTTTTTTTAGAGTGCCGGTTGGCCGAGGTCTGTGCTGGTCGGTGCCGACCGGCGTAGTGACAGACCTGTATGGGGCAGGCGCGTACCGCGGCATGTGAGCCAGGGGGGGGGGGGGGGGGGGGCAAACTAGTGTCGTCCCGACAGTGGCGTAAATTGTCGTAAAAGGTTGCCCAAATTTTTCCCAGTCAGTCACCTCCTGAATTTCACGTAAGTGTGGGGGGGGGGGGGGGGGGGGTGGGGGGGGGGGGTGTAGAGTCAAAATAATTGCACGGTCAAACAATTTCGCAGTCCAAAAAGCACAACAGTCAACAAATAATGCACAATCCTCAGTGTTTTCGGACTTGCGCCATATTTATTTTTATGTTTTTGCGAATTTAGCGTCCCTGTTTTTGGAGCCGGGGGGGGGGGGGGGGGGGGGGGGGGGGGTGGGGTACGCCCCTGGTATGGGGCACTCGTTGGGATAGGGTGGGGGATTTGTCCACTAGGCACTCTACAGCCGGCAGGGAATTTGTAATTGTATGCGGTTAGGCCAATGGAATGAAATAACATGGTTCACGTCAGGGATTTAAAAAAAAAAGGAAGAGGTGACTTTTCATTATTCATTATTTCTCTCAACTCATATTCTGATGGATTTAGCGATGCTCGATGGAACTTATCTTGATTTTATTGTCATCTTCTAGATTTATTCTTTGTTCTTATGGGGCCACACGTTTTGAACTCGCCACCCAAAAAAGGTGGCGTCGTTGCGCTTTTCCGAATCGTGTTCTGCTCAAATCACGATAACTCAGGAACGCAAAAAGATATTGTCATGGTTTTGGTCTCATTTGAAAGCTAAATAATTGCATTACATAACCTGTAAATATGACGCATATATAACTTTTTAAAGGGGGGAGATGTGGTTGATTGAGTTGGCGGAGGTGGGGGGGAGTGGGGGGAGTGGAGGTGGGGGGAGTGGTACACATAAACTCTAGATGGGGAAAAAAATTATGTGCTACGCGGTGCCTTAAAACTTGAATCAATTCACTCACCTCTGTATGAGCTACAAACATGATTTTGGTCTCTTCTTCAAGGTTATTTAATAGTCTATTATGTCTGTGTTTTAACAGATTAGTCAACCTTATGGAACAACTATTAATTATGGATAAGTCGCATGATCATCGGCTTTTTCCTATTCGCTACACAGTAAACGCAAATATTAACCCCAATTACTCTAACGGGAAAAGTATTCAATCTATGATAGCAAAAGTATACATTTTTGGAAAGCTCTCAACAAGGGCAATTCAAAAATGCAGTTTAAATCAGTGTAGGGGGCATACAGGGTGGTTCAATAAAACCTTGACAGTTTTTTTAAAGCCATTTTTTGAAATTCTGTAGATTTAAAAAAAAATCTTTTTCAATATTCATCAACTATATGATCTTGACCCTCTATGCTGAAAATATCATTACAAATAACCTTACGGTTGCAAAATAACAGCTATTTGAACAAAGTCTGTCCCATTTCACTCTGTCCATGGGTACTGATTTCGCGACGTTACAACCAGTGTAGTTCAATAAAACGTTGACAGTTTTTCAAAGCCATATTTTTAAAAATTGTGAGATTTAAGTGGTTTTTTTTACATATTCCTCAAAAATATCATCTTGGCCGTCTATGCTGAAAATGTCAATGTTAATAATGCTATGGCGGCAAAATGATAGCTATTTGAAGAGAATCTCTCCAAATCTCTTTGCCCACGAGTAAGTCTACGGGAAATGCCCAGCAAGATAACATTAAATGGCATCGTCACTGTTAAGGCATAGAGCATAGACAATTACACTTCCAATCTATGAAAATCAATAATTCTAATTAGGGTCACTCGTGGTATTATTATTACGTATTGATTTCACACCTGAATAGATAGTTAAGATGTTAACAATTACACTGGTTTCACCTGGCGGGATCTTCAAATCTTAGATTACTTGCATGCAATTCATCATTCAGTATTCAATGTAACGTCGCGAAATCAGTACCCGTGGACAGAGTGAAATGGGACAGACTTTGTTCAAATAGCTGTTATTTTGCAACCGTAAGGTTATTTGTAACAATATTTTCAGCATAGATGGTCAAGATCATGTAGTTGATGAATATTGAAAAAGATTTTTTTCTAAATTTACAGAATTGTAAAAAAAAAAGGCTTAAAAAAACTGTCAAGGTTTTATTGAACCACCCTGTAAGTTAACAAAATATTAGTGTAAACTCTAAAAAAAATTCTAAAGAAATTGGGGCCCATTCATCAGCCGGTATGTTATTTTACCAATATAGTAACCCTTGACAATCATAGATTTGCTTGTTAGTAATGTCATGAGGAATTCAAAAATGCAAAGTATATTATGTCATGGGTAGGTATAAGAATTACATGGATCTCAAATAAATTTAAGATTAAAAAAAAAAATGAACATTGTGAATCATAACATGTTACCACTAGGTCCTATCCTAATTTCATTAGCATAATTGGATTCCTCACGGAATTTCCTTTAAGAAAATGTATACTTTTATGGGGTAGGGCAAGTAGTTAGGGTGATATGCTAACTTGAAGTGCATATGGCGCAAAATGTTAAAAATCGGACACGCAACGCAAGGGTGGCGAGTTCAAAACGCATGGCCATGGTGTATTTTTTTAGTATTTTCATGCAATTGAATTCAATAAAACAAGGCAAACACATCCCAAGTCCCTAAACGATGAGTTGTTTACAACAACAATGAGATGGCAAGACAATGATTCCCCTGTCTTGGCGGGCCCTCCCCACCACCAATGAATGGATGACATCTTGGAAATGGTAAACAAAGGCACAGAAAACAAACTCACTGACCACCTCCTCAACAGCATTGATGACACTGGCAGCCTCAAATTTACATGAGAAAGAACAGTAGGGCAAAATAGCGTTCTTGGATACCCTCCTAGTATGCAAACCAGACGGCAGTGTGAAATTACTTGTTAACAGAAAACCGACCCACACCAACCAATATTTGAACTTCAATTCGGCGCATCCATTACATCATAAGGGTTATCCGCACTCCGCACACAGTGCTGGACAGGAAGGACAATAGTCACAGAACTCAAGGATAAAATCGCAGAGGAAGAAACTATCAAGTCAGCACTTAAACAATATGGTTACCCACAATGGTCGATTGATAAAAGTCAAGAAAGCGTGACAGCAACCGAAGAAACAGAATAGTAAAAATGCAAGTGAGAGAAAAACTCTAACTAACGTCACTCTACCGTATATTGCAGGAGTTACAGAAAAGATCCAACGAATCTTCAAAACTCACAACATAGGTTTGGCGGTCAAACCTCACACGAGTCTCCGCAATATGTTAAGTACAAGTGAAAGACCAACAGGACAATGACGATAAAGCAAGCGTGGTCTATGAGATCATGTGTCAAAATTGCGACAAGACCTTCACATAGGCGAGACAGGCCGCCGTTTCGGTACACGCAAAAGAGAACATAAAACAGAAACGGATAAAATGACAGGCCGCAAATTCACATGCATGGCAATCAGCAAGGAAAGACTCACAACATACGGAGATGAAGTCTTCCATCACGGATCACGCTGCTACTGAAAATCATCTAATAAATTGGGACGATACAAACATTTTCGCGAGAGACGACACTAGAAACACCAGATGGATTAATCCATTTGGATCCGTCGCAAAGCCAACAAAAACATGAAACAGCACCTCATGAATGGCGACGAAGGGGCCTACCAACTTAGTCACTTGTACGATCAATTGATCCAGAATACTTCATCAAATACATCCTGTGACGTCACCAGAAAGTCAATTCCTTCTGGCAACCCTGGATCAAGACCTTTATTACCTGCTCATACGAGATACGAGCAGGTAAAGTTTTCAGTGGGTGTGGGGTATGACAGGCATTTGAACAGGGATGGGCCAAGACTTGACAAGTTTCCCCTGTGGTATGGGGCGGGGACTTCGTCAGGTTTTCGTCACTTGAAGATTCCCTGCCCTGCGGGGAAGTCGGCAGAGGTTAGTGGGGGATTTGTCAGCTCAGAGAAACCAGTCGTTTGCCGAGCCAAGTGCCTTGTAATTGCCCTGGTTAGGGATGTTCATATCATTGACTATAGACTATAATATAGAGGGCACCCTTTGTTTGAAAATTTGGGTATCAAAAATATGTGGAAAACTCCATGTTTACCTCTTTTAAATCCAGCGGAGTAGTACAATGTATGAAGCGAGCTGGGATGTATTCACTGATGCCTAAATAACCACACACAAGCAAAGTTTACAACATGAAAGTATCTATAGATGTATAGCCCATTTAAAGCTAAAATGGTTTAACGTTTGCATGACTTAACCATTTTTTAGCAATCTGAGGCAAACTACTTTTGGTTATAACTTTGTGATTATTCAGCCTGCAGACATAAACACTTCAAAAGAAGTAAGTTCCCCTTTAGGGTTTCCCTTATATTTTCAAAAATATACATTGGGTTGAAATGGGTTTTCTGTCAAATTGTTATGAGATTCATAACAATACTTGACCAAAATTTCAAATCAACAGGTTCTGTCATGCTTGAGTGAGCTTGTATTAAATGACAGAATGTCCCATTTCAAAAGTTGTTAAAATAATGTTTAGTAGTGTGTGTATCCACCACGTTGGTGTAGCAATTGACGACATCGATTTCTCATAGTGTTGATGAGGCGCGCTACTCGATATGGCAGTCCAACTCTTGTTGCTAATCAGTTCTTGGAAGATGAAGGTATAGAGCATTTGGTTTGGCCCGCGAACTCCCCAGATCTCAACCCAAGCATCTGTGGGATCAGTTAAAGCGGGCCGTGGATCGTAGAGTGGATGATCACACTAATCTGGCTAACTTACGTTTTCTGGTACAACAAGAGTGGGATGCCATCCCACAGCATCGAGTGGCGTGCCTCATCAACACTATGAGACGTCGATGTCGGCAAGTCATACAACAACGCGGTGGATATACCCGCTACTAAACATTATTTTAGCAACTTTTGAAATTACACGTTATTTTAGCAACTTTTGAAATGGGACATTCCGTCATTCAATACGTGCTCACTCGAGCATGACAGAACCTGTTGATTTGAAATTTTGGTCAAGTATTGGTATGAAGCCAAGAATCATTTGACTGAAACCCCTATTTCATTCCAATGTATTGTTTTGGAAATATAAGGGAACCCCTAAAGGGGAACTTACTTCTTTTGAAGTGTTTAGTTGAACCATCATTTTTTATAGAAAAAGGTACTTTGTTCCATACATGTATTCCATTTTCAAAGAGATACTTTTATTTTCAAAATTTTATGATCATGCCTACCCTGGTACCCGGACCGATGACGAGCACATGTGAGTAGCCTACATGTATGTGTAGTGTAGGTACTCAATCAGTCAAACAATAAACAAACAATTGTGACGTCAACTAGCTCTATATGAGAGCTATGGATGATATGGAAGCATGAGTCGGCGTCGGATATTTTTTCTGAATAAAATTAGTCACACTTTTGCTTCAGATATCATGTTTAAATTAATGTTCAAGTATGTTTAGGCAGGCCTACATTGGTCATGTTGGTTAAATATCTCAACCCGCTTCTATTTCCAAATAATATTCCTGCCTTGAATTTCGATCGCCCTACATGTATGTAGTAATAATAACGGCCCGGACTGGAGTGACGTCACATGCCGTTTGCTGATGTAATTAACGACAGTCGCTTACATGACCTCACACGATTACTACACACTTACATGTACATGTAGAAACGATCTTGTGTATGGTTGAGTAGACTGAGGTAGAGCGTAGAAACTGATGTGTTAAAGCAAAAAACAAAACATTTTGCTTTGTTGTCAATTTGGCAAATGACAAACAAGTTACACTTTTTAGTAACTTACACAGTACACTAAATAAAACTAGGAGTGGGCTATAGAGGGTCATTTTTAGGTCATAGTTTCAGATCATGCTTGCTACATGATTTTTTGATGACTTTATGCGTACTGACAACATTTTCAACAACAAAATTGAAAAAAATGCGAAATCCAGGGTGCCCCGGCCAAAAAAACAAAAAAAGTCGGCCATTTTGGAAAAACAGTCTTTTGATCATAACTCAGTCATTTTTGGTCTAATTTATTTGATTTTGGTGGCAATACCCATGTTTAAGGATACAATATGTCATTCTATGCTGGTTTCATCTCATATAACCCCTTCGTTTTCTTGTAATAGCTGATTTTGGTCAAATTTAGACTGTGAGGGCGCTTTGCAAAAAAGTAGCTATCGCATTAATAAAAATAAATTTGAATACATGAAATATGTTAAGAGTGTGTCAAGAAACATATTCTGAAGATGTGAGAATGTTACCTCATTTCATTTTACCGTAGCATCTATTTTAAAATCACAAGAACGCGTTAAAAGCACTTCCATTGGATAGTACAGGGGTCAACGAACTTTCATTAGTGTGTGTTTCAATGGGGACAATTCAAGGTAGCACGTCACTAAATAGTTCCGGAGAAAACCCCGGGATACCTTTCACAACTGTATATGGATAAATGCGCATGTTTCTTTGAACCATATCTCGGCTAATAGTCCGAGTTGAGACTTAAAAATGGCACCAAATTAAAGCTGGGAATTTTGTCTGTTACCAAATGTGGATAAAATATGATGTCAACTTGTGTGGAATAAAAGCCGAACATGGTACTACATGACCGTCACAGTGGCCAGATCATGTTTTCATACACGCGATTGAAGCATTTTAACCAGTCGAGGGCGGTATTTTTGATTTGAACCAGCATAATTGTCTGATTTTCAGCCTATTAAAAGAATACATGAATACCTAAAAATAAATGAAATTACAGAAAATTTGACCGCGTAGTTTTACATTACATTGCACGCATTTATGCTATAAAATGAACAGAAAACCGCCCTAAAACACTGTTCACTGGAGCCGCTCGTTCCTGTAGTCATCGCCTGTACAATCATTTGCAAATTAATTTTCATAAAATCTTGTGTAAATATTATACACAAAGACGCCGTCCTCTTTAATTTGATACCATTTAAAGGCCGAAATTCGAAAGATTACCAGAGATATAGTAGGGGCAAAATGTATATCGTATCATAGTAAAAGTTGGGAACGGGTTTCCCTGGCTTGGTGAAACGTATTTTAAAGTGGTGTGCTACCTCAAAGATGTTCAAAATGGTGTAGCTTCAAAACAACAAATGGTATTTTACTCAGATTTTCAGGAAATGCCTAAAATGTAACTCCTATCATATTTCAACATTAGAATTTGAGATGCTTCGATGCGAAAAGGTATTTTGTTAAACAGCGCCCCCACAGGGCTATTTTTACTAAAAATGCCATTTTCAGGAAAATTAAACATCGTCATGCGATAAAAGTTGCATAGGATTATTCCATGTCCCCACAAACAGGGGTATTGCCACCAAAATCAAATTGATTGGACCAAAAATGATTGATTTATGATCAAAATACTGTTTTTCCAAAATGGCCGACTTTTTGTAGTTTTTTGGCCAGGGCACCCTGGATTTTGTATTTTTTTACAATTTTGTGTGTGAAAATGTTGTCAGTACGAAGAAAGTCATAAAAAAATCATGTAGCAAGCATGACCTGAAACTATGACCCTCTATAGCCCACTCCTAATAAAACTATGACGTCGGCTGTCTATATGTGACCTGCTCCCACAAAATGAGCGTAAAGTCGAGGCGAAGATGTTGCTGAATTAAGGCAGCATAGCATGTTATGTTTGTTTGTTATTTATTAGGCAAAACGACAATACAAAATACAAAAATTGCATGACCCAAAAGATATATATTAAATTAAATAAATTAAAATTTAATTAACTAGATCTGGTGGTATAGGAGTGTGTATCAGACACTTTAGTAAAGAATTGGTTAAAATATGATGGGCCAAGGGAATGAAAAATATTGAACATGTGGTTGAGTTGAGTCACGCCTCACGGGCAACCACATCCGGGTTTTTGTCAGCTGAAATGATCATGCTATCTATCATCTGCATACAGGAACAGTCTATTTTTCACAGATGTAGCCATGTCCAGGCCTAGAAATTTGCGCTGCAATATTGTAGTTTTTCATGGATCTTAAATAAACAGAATTGTGACTACCTTTCTGGTCTGTTTTTCTTGTACAAAATATGAGATAGTGATTACTCAAACCAAAGGAATGACCCACTTTGACAAACTTTATTGGTAAAAATCAATAACATGCTAGGCCTATGCTCAGTTATGCTGGCATCCTAAAATAGCTCAAAATAGCTCAATAGCAACATCTTCGCCGCGACTTTACATATACATGTCATGTACGCTCATTTTGTGGAATCAGGGCACAATGTTATGTAGTCTGAGATGGCTCAGACTTGTTCCGATACGATCACTGATCTACTCTCCACGTGGGAGGGACGACAACACTACGCTATTTTATTTTTACAATACAAAACAAACATTAACAAACGTGAACGAGCTCGTCACAATACAATATCAATATGATTATGCTTCATCTAGGTAGACGACGTCAACTACCTGCATGAGAGTTGTATAGTTGTTAATGTTATTGTAATGCCTGGAATGTATTGTACAACTATAAATATTAATTACATTTTTTAAAAAATAAGCTTAAAAAATAAGCTTTTTTAATTTTAATAATAATATCATTTGATCTGTAGGCTTTATTTCCAAAAGATCTAAGGTCTACTTGTCTTATCATGGTGTCGTGAACTGCGTGCATACTTACAAATATAACACTAAACACTCAACTATATTTTCAGCCTAAAACCAGTTGCATTTATAAAGCACGCCGAGAGTAATAATAATGTTGCGCAAAACGATGTAAACACCCGTTTATTTATGAATCCTGAAACCTGTCATCACTTATGCAAATTAGGTATGACAAAGAAGCGGAAAGGGTTCAAAAGCAATGAGAACCAATGAGTTCCCTTTTTACAAAATACCCAAGGTCAAACGGGATTTATTACGCAGTGAGTGATTGGTCAAAATGATAAAGGGGTGGGTCTTAACTTTTTCATGAATTTCGGAAGACATTTTACATCGGGTAAGGTTTCCTTTGTTAAGTTCACAATAGTTGGGTTAGCTACAGGCAGAATTTTGTTTGTTTTGGGAAAACATTTCTGTTAATACGTAAATAGACAATACTTGTCTCACTTTAAAATCGAAAATTTCGCACACTTTTTAAAACATTTCAAGACTTTTCCCACAAATTGGGAAGAAGAAAAAATGAAAAAATAAAAACAACCTCACATTCGAAAAAACAAAACTCATTATATCTGTCTGCCCGGCCCCCTTTGAGTTGACCCTCTGGGAAGAAAATACGAAAATCCCCCCTAAGCGTATTGCTGTTGGCTCTACTACAGAGCCACTCTTAAGGCCTCCCCATACTCCACCAACGCTGCAACGCTTGCGCTCAGCCTCTGACACATGCGTATTAGTCCCTACCCAAAAAAAGTTGAGTGCCCCCCCTGGGGGGGGGGGGGGGGGGGGGGCAAGGGTTCCAAGGTGGGGGACTCTTGAAGCTTCTTGACAAGTTTTGTGGCTCTTCTCTGGACTTTTTGATGTCGCCAATCTGGCAAGGGTTCCAGGCTTGAACACAGCTTTTATCATGCATGTTGACCCTAAAGGCCAAGTTGACCCAACCACATGTTATCGAACCAAGTGTGTGCAATGATCAGATTAAATGGAATAGGTCCAAATCAATCAACTTAAAGACTCAACCACATGTTCAATATTTTTCATTCCCTTGGCCCATCATATTTCAACCAATTATTTACCAAAGTGTCTGATACACACTCCTACCACCATGTCTAGTTCATAATTCATTCAATTTTCACATACCAAGGATTGGTTCATAGACCAAACACTATTGTTATTACCAAGCCACCCTGGATTGTAATAATTTACCATCTTATATTAAATCTGGGATAAATAAATGTAGGCCTACTTTTAAGACTTCAATGAAAAGACACCTAGCAAGAAGTGCCAGGATGGCCCAAGAGTCTGCTGATATACTGTTTAACTTTATTTTATTTTTGTCCCTTTTTTGTCTCATGCTCCTCGTTCCAGGCGCCTTTTGTTCTTTTTGTGGGACCCCATTGGTAATAAGTTTGCATTTTTAGCAGACTTTATGGGTTATCCTGGCATCTCGGCATTTTGGTGTCTGTGTTCATGATTATATATAGTCTATATATGAAGAGGTATTTTGCAAAAGGGCCTACATCCACTTTGGCTCTTATTGAGAAAAAGTCAAAAAACTGTTTCTAAATATTCAAGTTGAACAATTGAAAAACTGAATGGATTATGAAAGAGGTACACTACATACTAATTGAAATTGATATAAATTTTAAATGTGCTAGTTTTAATTTTTTTAAAATCATGTTTACATTTTTTGAAAATTTGGATGTAGGCCCTTTTGCAACAAAACTCGCCTTTTGCAACAAAACAACAACTTCAATGGCTGTTTACAATGAGATGTAGGTATTTTTGAAAAAAAATGACTTTATTTCCTTGAAACATATGATTGTGACCTATACATTTCAATATCAAACTTATTTATTTTCAATGATTAAAATAAATGATTTTTTGTGTGTGGTATTTTTTCTTTATGTACAAACAGATGGAGTATCCCGATATAATTCTGGATACAGGCCCTTTTGCAACAAAACAACAATTTCAATGGCTGTTTACAATGAGATGTAGGTCTTTTTGAAAAAAATGACTTTGTTCCCTTGAAACATATGATTTGTCCCTATACATTTCTATATCAAACTCATTTTTTGAAAAAATGCACCATAGCCCTTTTGCAAAATACCTCTTCAATCTTTTGTGTCAAGCATTTTTTGTATGCTGTATTTTGTATATTGTCGTTTTGCCTAATAAATAACAAACAAACAAACAAACAAACCCTACTATTAATATTATTACAATGCCAAAGGGATCTTTCCCCAATGTAAACCGTGAAATGCAAAATGGCAACACAGAGACTGCAAGGATTGTTAGACAAAATTCGCGTTCCTTTGGGAGGCGAAAAGGTTTACAAAGATGAATGTGCATTTTCGTTTGATAATCCAGTGAGTATGACCTAAACTCGTCAAGTTTGAAGCTCAATTTGGTTCGATATTTCAACAATTTACGGTGACAAAGAAGTTGTCTCATGACCAGAGGTGCAAAATTCTGCACCTGGCCTTGGTGGATTGAATACAAAAATAATATTGATAATTTACATTCTTTAATTTTTGTAGGCTAGAATCTCAAATCTGATAAAAAAGAAAGGTAACATCAAATAGGTCTTATAACATTTACATACCAGTGGCGGATCCAGGATTAAAATTTACGGGGGCTATAAACCAAGGTTTTTTTAAAATTGGTACCACATACACTAGCTCTGTTTCATAGCTCTCATACGTCGTGATACGACTCAGTATGAGAGCTATGAAATGAAAGCATATGTTCGTACGCTGGCGATTTTCGTTTCTAGTTTGCCTATTTCTAAAACATTTGAATACACTTACCTGGGTTATACATGTGCTATGTACTGTTATTGCATCCTAGATACATTTTCAGCTCCATAAATGCTACTCAAAATGAAATATTAATGATATAAAATCGGCCCTATCACAGCGAAATGAAGACGTCGGCAGCAAGGATAAAAGTCAATTCGCGGTAGTTTACGATTGGTTCCGAATATTTTCAATTAGTCTCGTTCCACGTTTTACTCCTCATGGGTGTACGCGTGTGTGCAAACATAGTAAATCACTAGGCGGCGGACAACCAATACTACGATTTACGAATGCGATCAACTGTTAACAACAGCCTGGTTCCAAATTGTTGGCACCAGGCTGCTTTTAGTGAGATTCCGAAGAACGCACGTGACCTGTTTTCCGAAGATTTCTGATCTCAATTTTAAATGGTCTATTACCAAACTATACAATGTTCTAACATATTTGACATTTAAAACCATCCAATACGACAAATTATGTACAATTAGGGTCCTGGGTATGCAGTTTTCATTACGTAAATACAAGAAAGGGAATTAATGCGCTGTGCAAACGGAAGAACGCTATTTCATATGAACTCTCCGTATCGACTCTAGGTACATCCCCAAGTCTTCAAAATTACCGTACAAAAGCTGTACAAATATAACCTGCAAGATAGCGACGTAGAGGGCGACGGAGAGTTAGTCTAATCGACCCTGAATTGACCCCTATTTCTTAGGCTGATTCCCGGTACCCAGAATCCCTTTTGGATGAGTTGTGTGGAGCCCATTGATGCAGGGACCAAGCAAACTCGACAGCATTGAAGAACGGTAATCATTTAGTCGTTAAAAAACCTCTAAAATCTCCAGAATTTGTGAGCGTAGAATTACATCGATGGTATCAAAATAATCCGTAAGTATAGTTCTATAAGTAAAGATAACTTAAATTTAACTACCAGAAAATTTATTTTTTGTTATGAAACAAATACGACGTAGGAAGTCAATGCTTGTTTTTGTAGCTACACATACACATACAATTATACTGTATACATGCCAATGAAAATTGAAATGGCACATATCAAAAATTTATGCATGGGGCTATACGATGGCGCGGACATACGGGACAAATTTGCTTGGCAACCAGTGTTTCAAAAGCAAAACATTCCATGCACGCACTCAACGCCGAGCGCGAGCGTTACGCGTTTGCATGCTTGATAATTTGATTCGCAGTAGGCGCAATGTGCGGTTGCCGTAATTGATTGATCTGCGCAAGTTGTTATTGTTTTTGTTTTCACCGGCGTTTGATTTGTTTTCACCAGCGTGACGTAGGTCCGCCCCAACCTATAGGGACCCTATAGTATTAGAATTGAAGAAAATGCATCAGTCATGCTCTGTGCACACATGTGACATGCATGATATTACATATCCCCGTATCTCTGCGTAGAGGTTATTTCCACAAAAGCTAGTCCCAATAATAGTGACATGTCCTAGGTAGCTGGCTACCTAGGCCCAGGGTCACAAAACTCCCTATTGACTGTTCACGTCGCGAAATGCACATTGAGTGTCAGCACTGCCGATTTTTCACCTCAATATTTTCCCCAAAATGAGGATGCTTGATCAAAAGTAATTAACTCAATGTATTACTAAAGACTTACTAAGAGTTCTAGGAACAACATGTGAGTGCATTTTGATTGATTTAAATTATATTTGATGTGAAAATCTTGAATTAAAAATGTGATTTTCGCGACGTTGTGTGTCTATAGAGGGTGTTGTGGCTATAGTATAGTGAACGGTAGTATAGCCACCATTGGGTCTACACAAAGGCCACTACAGTGTAGAGTCTCACGTGCAGTCTGTGTAGCTCGTATTGTTCTACCACTGTACATTGTATCATGTGCATGTGCATGGACCGTGACAAAGACTACGCGGCACTGGTTCATGAACTGAATAATCTCACCAAATAAATTCACTTGGTAAGGATGCGATGGTCTTACATCATGAATTTGCGTGGGGTAACTAACATTGACCAATCAAAACGAGTCATATATGGTTAGAAAGATAAATTTACATAGAAAATACACTCTCTCAAACTAAGAATTAGAAGAGGGCGGTATGCCAATTTATGTAACAGTAATACACAGGCCTTGATATAAGAAATGAAAAGGGTAGGCTATTTAAGGCAATTTGAAAGGGGCACCAACTTTATCCAAGGCCATTATGTACTTTTGAATGGAGTAAAAACAGCCAGAAATTGAGGGCACCAAGGCTACTAGGTGGGGCATCGAAGGCCAATGGCCTTCGATGCCTTTGATTAATTCAAGCCCTGGTAATACAGCACTGTCGCCAAAACCATTGATTTTACACAGAGAACGAGCTGTAAACTGACTACCGTATTATCCCTATTAAGTGCCCAGGGCGGTTAACTAAGTCATTTTGGGTGGGCGCTTATTTGTATACTGATTTAGGAAGTTGTTGACCGTCAAGGTTGCAAAATTCAACAACCTTT
Source organism: Ophiura sarsii (assembly GCA_035610835.1). Lineage (NCBI taxonomy): Eukaryota > Metazoa > Echinodermata > Ophiuroidea > Amphilepidida > Ophiuridae > Ophiura > Ophiura sarsii. The sequence goes on along the minus strand of CM069450.1, from coordinate 42,193,059 downwards.
ACGCCCCACGACTGCAAAATTCAATGTTTTGCAATTCAAGATGGCGGCCTCCACGAATGACAATAAACACAAAACGTGCGTATTTCGGATGGTTTCTGTTGCTGTTTTAATGCATAGCACATGGTTTAAGTTCACTTATGGATCACAAACAATATGTCAAGTATATGTCTGAAGTTAAAATAACCACAATTTCCTCTTTATTTTCAAGCAATTTGTAGTCCGAGACTTAGTGTGATGTGAGTATCTTTCAAAGGTAGATGACCCGATCACATTTCCGATTTTCAACTTGAAGTTTTCTATTCTACATGAAAGGTCATCCTTAAAAAAAGTCGTGTTCCAAAGTTTGAGTTGCATAGCTCTAATGGTTCTTATTTTAGACGCACAAGATGCTGTGAACTGTACCCATTGAGTTGTACACAAACTATATCGGTGGTTACCACCATTCGCGGTAATACGACGTTATTTCATCGATTTCTCCGTAATTATACCGATTTAGGCCGTCAAATTTCAGTATGATGATGAGAAAAATACGAGCTTTCATATGATATGAAAATCTCCGTATGTTTGAAATAATTCTGTGTTACGAAAATGTGATCGGGTCATCTACCTTTAAGTAAGCTTATTTTTTGGATGGGCGGTTAATTAGTTTATATTTTTAAAGTCACCTGAGAAAAAGGGGGTGGGCGCTTATAAGGTCCTGGGCGCTTAATAGGGATAATACGGTACTTTAAAAAATAATATGCAAGGGTAAATCATAATGAAATTGTAGTTTGTTGGCTTTACTAGAAGGAACATAGTCTTTCTCATATTATACTAGTCAAACTAGGCAAAATATGTGGTACTTATAGCAGAATGGAGATGGATGTAAAAAAAGACGTAGTTTTCACGTCATTCTCCATAGAACATTTTTTGCTAAATAAAACAAGAACTGTTCAGTGACCCAAACGTTTTCATATGAAAAAAAAACCGTAAAAAAAGGTCCACCAAGTAAAATTGCCTTCAGCTCATGGAATTCTGCTAAGTGGGAGGAGGGGGGGGGGGGGAGGGATGTGGTCGTACCAAAACCGTACAAAAATATTGAATCGTACAAGTAGCAAATGTACCGACGGAACCTACCAAACTCCAAAGCCTCTGAAAAAGTAAAGTGGTACACAAAAAAGTTATATTGTCAAATTTTATGGGGGGGGGGGGGGGGGGGGGGCGCCCGCCTACTTCGCCCCCCCCCCCCCCCTGTATCCGCCACTGCATACGCAATAATAAAGTCGAGAAAGCCATGATTTATATCAGGTATCTATTGTACTAGATCTAATAGGCTAATATAGTGTGATAAACTCGAATCTGCAAGCTGAAGAGTATGACGATGAGATAAAGTCTTTAACTGTTTATAAACCTTTGACGATGGCAAGTGGGTTCGGGAGTCCTATGGAAGCCCTCAGGTTGCCGTTATTGCAATTGATGGACACTAAAAGACTCCCACTTAAATAGTGATTGTAGTAAAATAATTGAGTTTGATTGAGGCCGTGTGTTTTGAGTTGGGCAGCTAATATGGGGGAGCCGGTTCGCTAGTGCGAGATTTCGAACATTCTTATCAAAATTTCTTACTGAAGGGTACTACCTTCCCAGACATATTAGTATTACCTGTCCTATCAAATTAAAGCTTTTGTTGTTGAGTACCCCAGGTTTTGTGGTAGCATGTCGCATTCTTGAATTATGGACACTTTTATGAAAAATAGCTTTGGGGGAGCCGAGGCACTGGTATGGAGGCACCGGTATGTAAAAATTAAGAAATGTAAAATTTTAGTGGTATATTGGATATAAATGGGTTATTTTTAACATTTCACATGTCTTACATCTTTTGAAAGATATGTTAAAGAGAAGAATGAAAATATGAATGCATTATTAATCAAAATATTAATTAAATATCAATTTGCAGTTCAACAATTGTTATTTATTTGTAACAGTGCCTCGGCTCCCCAAAGCTTTTTCACAAAATTGTCCATAATTCAAGAATGCAACATGCTATCACAGAACATGGGTACCATTTCAAAGTACTCAACAAAAGCTTTAATTTAATAGGTAATTTGCCTTGGTAGGTAGTACCCTTCAGTAAGAAAGTTTGATAATAACATTCAAAATCTCGCACAAGTAAACCGGCTTCCCCAAATCACATGTTAAGTTTCAATTCTCAATTCTAGAACATTACCAATTTCGCAAAACAATATAGCGAAATTAACTGGGGTTTACAAGAATCAATGTCCTTAACACCATGATTAGAATTATATTTGTGAATATAATTTAACAATAATAATCAAATTAAAGTTAATGCAGAAATACTTCTTAAATTGGAAAAAAGTAAACACTGCGACAAAGTGGTGGCGCTACATATACAGGGTGGTTCAATAAAACCTTGACAGTTTTTTGAAGCCATTTTTTTTGAAATTCTATAGATATAAAAAAAAATCTTTTTCAATATTCATCAACTACATGATCTTGACCATCTATGCTGAAAATATCATTACAAATAACCTTACGGTTGCAAAATAACAGCTATTTGAACAAAGTCTGTCCCATTTCACTCTGTCCACGGGTACTGATTTCGCAACGTTACATTGAATACTGAATGATGAATTGCATGCAAGTAATCTAAGATTTGAAGATCCCGCCAGGTGAAACCAGGGTAATTGTTAACATCTTATCTATTCAGGTGTGAAATCATTACGTAATAATAATACCACGAGTGACCCTAATTAGAATTATTGATTTTCATAGATTGGAAGTGTAATTGTCTATGCTCTATGCCTTAACAGTGACGATGCCATTTAATGTTATCTTGCTGGGCATTTCCCGTAGACTTACTTGTGGGCAAAGAGATTTGGAGAGATTCTCTTCAAATAGCTATCATTTTGCCGCCATAGCATTATTAACATTGACATTTTCAGCATAGACGGCCAAGATGATATTTTTGAGGAATATGTAAAAAAACCCACTCAAATCCCACAATTTAAAAAAATATGGCTTTGAAAAACTGTCAACGTTTTATTGAACCTCATGGTTGTAACGTCGCGAAATCAGTACCCGTGGACAGAGTGAAATGGGACAGACTTTGTTCAAATAGCTGTTATTTTGCAACCGTAAGGTTATTTGTAATGATATTTTCAGCATAGATGGTCAAGATCATATAGTTGATGAATATTGAAAAAGATTTTTTTTTAAATCTACAGAATTTCAAAAAAATGGCTTCAAAAAACTGTCAAGGTTTTATTGAACCACCCTGTACAGTGATTACTTTCATTTTTTGGGAGGATATACTAGATTAACTCCGCTTTACACTGACAACAACGAATTCATGGTTCATTGCATGCATCAAGGTCAAATGGCCGTTTCAAATCATGCACAATGGTTTTTTACTCATCCTATATATATAATCTAAATTGTTAACAGTACAGACCGGGTCAGACGCTGCAAGATGTGAAGTGCTGATTATTACAATAGTACATTACATTACTTTCATGTATATTACACCGTTTTTTGAATGTAGGAGACGGATACTGGCCTGTATGTGTGTATGAAGACGTTTATTGGCTTCGGTAGACAGCATGTGATGCGACACTTCCAGAAAACTGGCAACCCAGTCTATTTGCATCTTAAAACCACCAAGACTAAGGTGAGAATTGAGTGTTACCATATGTAAACTTGTATTGACGAGTTGGTGCAAAGGGCTTACATCCATTTTAGTGATTTTGAGAAAACATGAAAGTATTCTGGACTAGAGTGATCGATGCTTTGAAATATTATGTGTATAATAAATAATGAAAGAGGTACATGGTATACCTATCAAATACAGTGTTTTTCAAATCAATCACTTCAGAGTCTTAGCAAGAGTTCAGCAACAGCCTGTCCAGAATTTGACCTTAAAACATGAATCAACCTGTTTGCTGACCACGATGGGGTCAATAGGTTCAAATATGTGCTGCTTTAGCCTTGATTTGTCAGTCAGAACTAGTTTCAAGTTCACTAACCTCTAACAACAACTATTTTTAGAATCAGTAAGGGGCACCAAGGATGGATCCAAATGACAACATCCAAGGATGGGACATTTAAAAGGCAAAACAAACAACACAATAACACGGGGGACCTGTTATTGTGTTGTTTCTTTTGCCTTTTAAATGTTTCATTCTTGAATGTTGTCATTGCACACCTTTTAGTCATTTCAATATTTTTAGAATTTTATTTATATAGATATCACATCTGTTAAATCCCTTAATTTTGCCTGTCCTGGGATTAAAGGTATATTATGTGGTCTTTCCAGGGAACGCCCTCAACATTGAAAAAAAATTGAAAGAAGATTTTCTTACAGATTTACATTTCTGATCATAAATCGTACATACATTCCAAGTTACAGGGCGATACGATTCTTAATTATTTCAAAATCATGAATTTAGAGTGAAAATAAACTGTCGGATATCCTACAACTTATTTTACTCTAGTCTAAATTCACTCTAAAACCATAATTTTGAGGTAATTAGGAATCGTATCGCTCTGTAACTTGGAATGTATGTGGCTTATTCCATGAAGTTGGGGCATATTATGTGACATCCAAGTGAAATTTTCAAAATGGATATTTTCCAACTCTTTCTTCTTTTTTAGGTTCTACATTTACCAAAGTCCAATGTAGAACTTTTTTTTTTAATGTAACATTTGGTGTAAAATAACCGCACATGTTCAACAGTTGGATGACATTTCCAAAAATCCTGATGCTACATGGACACCATTTCCCATTTCCATATCATTTTCTAATAAATTAGCTTAAGATGTGGGCCAAGTTTCTATACCTCAATTAACTACTTGGAACCACAAATACATGAAAAGAAACCAGATTTGTCTAGGTTGAACATACCTTAACGAACAAGACATCGTAGATTAACTGTTTTATGTAAAAACTCATTGAAAAGTGACTCTTTATTTTGCAATTTGTATAATGAATTTAAATAAAGTACATATCAATATTTGTTTGATGTAAAGTACTCTATAAACCATGCACATTGATTACATTATAGTCATAAAGTAAGTATATGAAGTATTATTTACCTGTATAATGTTATAAAATGCACTACCGATGCTACATGGACACCGCGTCTTGTAACATTGTTAATAATAAGACTATTCATACTGTTACAATTATTTGAGTGTGAATGGTTTGTCTACTTGTTCATCATATCAAGTAGATACACAGAGTGAATTGCTTGAAATTTATCTAAACACTGTTCATGTAAAATTTACCTTTTCTGTGTACTTAAGTATTACGATGCTACATGGACACCATGCCCTAAAATATTTGGAACAGCTTGAACAGGTGCATCTTTTTCAGATCAATAGAGAGGATGTACTATGATGTTAACTTTTTATGTTATAAGCACACGATAAAATTAATAACATGGATTGTAAAACTACAAATTACACAAAAAGATAACCTGCCATGAAGCATAAAACATAATTACCTATGATACACATACACCATTTCTTACAATTACACAATAACAATACACCATTGATCAAAGAAACTTAAGATGTCCACTGAAACAAACTTCATGCAGTGTTGTTCTTAAAGTACCCTTTGTGATCTTAGTCTCTTTGCTCGTTTCTGATTGAATCATCCTCTATGCTCTATTATTGATAAAGATGATTGAAAAGTTTGATCACTTAAAAGTCAGTTTGTAAAAAAATAATTTAAGGGCAGTGTCAACCCGGCACTTGTTTCAAAAATTGAATTTCATATTTCTCTATTATGTTATACTTTTATATGTATTCTATCATTACCATCATAAGTTACTAATCGCAAACGATTATTTCCCGTTCTTTTGGGCGATTTTAAATTGTTGTTTTGGTAAGTTTGAGTTAGGAAAAGGCGCATGGTTATTTGGCGGGAATTCAAGCGGAGTTCCGCGCTTTTCAAATGCTGCGACAGCTGTTCTATCATTGCATCGCGCGCTGAAACTTCCCGTGCGTAATACTAGACGCGCCGCTTAATATCCGCGACGTAGACGCAAAAAACAAAAGAGCGCAAAACAATGTCTAAAAATGTAAACAAAGGCCAATCTTACGATCATTTAAATTTCAGTTTTCTTCCAATTTCTTCACATTGTGACAATATAAATTGAATTTGATAGTTTATTTTGATTGTTCATAATAGTATACTTGCGTTTTAGGTCACACGCCCGTGTATTCCGTGAATATTTAGCTTTAATTGGTGGAAAATGTCAATATTTTTACTAAATCGATGTTTTCTAGAAGTTCAAATTTGAAGGAATTTTACGAATTTTCAGACAACATAGCTAAAAATATATCAAACTATCAGGTAAGCTTTTACTACCATTGTGTAGAGGACTTTCAGCGCTAGGAGGCAAATTTTTATTTTTTCGATTATGGATTTTAAACTCGAGATATGCATCCATTTCTAGCGAAATGTATGCAAAAAAACACGACTTTTACACTTTTCCGATGTTTTTAGCAATATTTCCAAAACCAAGCCTTATTTTGGTAAAAGAAAAAATTGCCTCCTAGACAAAATTGTCTTGTTTACAAAAATGTATATTAGAACAAATTACCATTTTTTATTTTTTAGTTATGTTGTCTGAAAAATTTGGGGTAAAAAAATCTCTTTTTTGTTCATTTCTCAAAATTTAGTTGATTTGGTATCACATTGATATCACCATCGGATTCCTTATCAAATTTCCTTTCTAAAAATGTATACTTTTATGTACTTTTATTCAATATTCTCAAACTTAGAAGCAAAAGTTGATCATCACAATATTAGGGTTGACACTTCCCTTAATTGCCATGATGGATTTCTTTGGAAAGGTACTAGTTTTTGAAAATGATGGGTTCCTTGTCTTCATCTCCATAAATTCCAGGACGATAGAACTGTCTTCTGAATTAATGTCAAGAACCTGCAAAGCAAAACAAAATAAACCCTATGGCTTAGTATCTTCATGGAACATTGTGTATTGATATTGGAGTAGATTATTTATTCATGTTGTACCTTTGTGTTGCAGGAAAATATTTATATTAAAATCATGCTGGAGTATTTTATTTACTATTCATTTAACATGAAAAAGAATAGCAAAGGATAGAGAACTTAAATGATTTACAATTATTTGTTTTATTTATAGTAAATAAAACTAAAATAAGGGAATGTTTATTGTGAATTCAGTGAAATGCTAATGGAAATGGTGTCCATGTAGCATTGTGTATTAATATATTTCATTAGATATACATCTCTCATAATATGCCTTTTTTTCTGTAAAGTGTAGTAAAATGTAGGCAATGTTTTGAATGTTTTGGGTGATGGATAATTTTGAATGGGGTAATTGTTTTAGTCTAATTAGGCAAATTTTATGAAATGCTACATGGACATGGTGTCCATGTAGCATCGTATTGGTAAGCTATATTATTAGCATTAAAAGAGCAAAAACTAATTCATTATTAACTTCAAAGTTTATTAATGATGTGATTCTACAAAAAAAATACAATTTCAACGAACTATAACGATACCCAATGCAAAATATTGCCCATGCTATGCCCGATGCTACATGGACGCCAAATTATTATGGCGTCCGTGACTCAAAATTAATATCATAACATGAAAAGAAATTCTGATTCAGTGTTTCCCTTTCAATAAAAATGCATTAATAAATACAGATATACAAGCAACATTAAGAAATAATTACAATCGCACTTACCATTCACAAAACTATCCAATGTTTACATTTTGATGCTACATAAAAGTCCCGATGCTACAACGGGACACCAGCGACTGAAAACTTGATAAAACTAGCCCACATGTGGCAAATTCCAAACAAACCTGAGTGATAGCTATTGACCTCTATCCTTACAAAAAGAAATATGGAATGTTTTATTTATCTCCAGGTGGGGATTCCCACAAATTGCATAGGATGTTTATCACGATGCTACATTTTATGGTTAGGACACCATGCACACGGCACGGTATACTTTTTCATGAATATATGGAATGGTCTTCATGAAATTTATTCTCATTTGCAATAGTTTTCAATTGATAAATGCTCTTAATTTTGGAAAATAATTTTAAAATGTATGATAGAGAACTACCCCGATTCAGCAATGAAAACTCCCGATGCTACACGTGTATATTTTGTGGACACCGTGTGTAGCATCGGAAAGGCAATTTTCATGTTGCTTGGGTGAAAAATCAGTCCAGCGTGACGAGGTTTTTTGGTCAGTAAACTATGAATACATGTATCTTTTATTAATCAAATCGATTTCCAAGCAATTCTATGATAGTTTTGCTTACATAAAACTCATATTAATTGTTGTGTTTTCCATGTCACGTTTTTTAGCAAAAATGGTCTTGGACACCACCTCATTTTTTATTTTATTTTTCTTCAAGGAAGGGTCGATTTTTAATTTTTTTTTCATGGCTCAATACTATAACCTAGTACTGTTTTTGGACACTAAATTTTTTTGATATACACATAGAGTAAAACAGTTTATAAGCTACCTAAAGTACCAAATTCTGCTATTTTAACAAATGCCCCAACTTCATAGATGAGCCATGTATGATTTATGATCAGAAATGTAAATCTGCAAGAAAATCTACTTTCTAAAAAAAATAATGAATAGAGGGCGCTCTCTGGAAAAGATCACATAATATGCCTTTAATCTGCCCGTTCAAATGACTGGTGGACAGGTCTCTGGCTAAGACCTTGAATCACTTCTTTTTTTGTTTGTTAGTGTGTTCTTATTTTTTATTTTTTTAAATGGATGTAGGCCCTTTTGCAAAACATTTCAATAAAATGCACACAAACAGTTTACCACACGGAAAAAATCATTCACCAAATCAAAAATTGGACTGAACAAATGACTTTTAAAAACTCTTATCACATACAGTTGTATCAGAAAAATGGTCAAAATATGCCTATGATTTTAATTTGAAACATTATTTTAATAATTAAAAAAAGGTCTACGGAGTGATTGTACTTGGTTATATTTTATGTCTAGTTTATTACATCTTTACGAATATTCATTTGACTTTTCCCTGCAGAAGCCGGAAAAAGAAGAGGCCAGTGAAACTAAGAAGCCAAAACCCACGAGGCTAGCTATTGGTAAGTTTATAAGTTGGAAGTGAAGTAAATAGATTTTGGATTTAACTAAACACTAAATTGTTGTTTATCCATTGTACAGGAACAAAGTCATCACAAAATAGCAATATAGGAGGCAAGTAATGTAATGTAAGGCAAACAAAGTAAAGGTTTGTCTCAGAAACATTTTGCAAAAAAAGCTAAGTGCTGTGCAATTTTTTTTAATAGAAAATTAGCTATTAGCTATGAGGTATGCGATTTTTAATTTTTTTATTATCGGCCATGTTTAATTTGAGCAGTTTCCATAGTATGCAATCATATTCGTGTTGATTCAAGAGAACCACAAGAAAAAGAAAGAAAAAAATGCATCGCTGCCGTGTATCAGAGCCATGCGCTAAGGCCTTTTTCACATACCAATGCACGCAGGTCATAAAACGCCACCAAAATAATCAAGGTGCAAAGTCCAGCTAGATTTGATTAACAAACTCAGTTATTTGTCAAACTGCACAACACGGGGCTTTTTTCTTCTGGTTTTAAATGACTGTGTAGGAAAGCATTACAAATAGCACAAAGAAAACCCCAATTTTGTAGAAAAATAAAGATACTTCCCTATACCAAATAAGTGAGTGTGTCTTTAATACTTACCCTTTGTTTCTGTATACCAAGGTGTGGAAGGTGGATTTGATGTAGAAGACACGGCCGAGTATGATTATCATGAGGATAATTCCATTGTGATCCTACCAGAATGGGATGAGGTGCCTCTAGCTAACCCAGATTTGCCAGAAAAGGTAACAATTGGCTATCTAAATGGATTTATCATGGGAACCTCTTTGGGTTTATAAATATTTTAACCAGGTTCGCCGTCGGGGTAGAAAAGAGACAATAATGGAAAAACGATCTCGCCCGGGAATCGAACCCAGGATCTGTTGATTGCTTGTCAACTGCCTTGTCCATTGGGCCACAAGACCTCACATGGTAAAGCATCTGAAATTCAAACCTAAGCGATCTCGTTTTCCAGTCTCCTGCCACAAGTATTACCCGGAGTAGCTCGGGCCTATACAAGTGTAAATCAAGTGCCGTCCTCCCTGTAGAGGGAAAATACATGGAAATAATAGGCATATTATTTCTATCTCTTTGGGTTTGCCCATGAATTAGTGTGATATATAATAGGTATACACATGTAGCACACACAACATTCAAGTATGTAGGAGCTGTACAGAATCAGAAAAAGGTCTTTGCTAAAAAAGAAATTGGTCCAAAGTCATGCAAATCGGTTGTATGGTTCTTTAGAAATTTTCATTTGCACCTTACTACACCTCAAAGTTTACTCTCACTTTCTGGTGTGATGCACTCAAAAATGCTATGAGAATTATTAGTACTACATAATTTATAGTGTGTTTTTTTTATCAGACGAATATATCGAACTCGAGCAAATTCTGGCAAAATGGTTCATTCAACCAGCCATAAACTTGAGAACCACAGGTTATTTATAGATTTGTAAAGCATGGTCATCGACAACAAAGCTATACCTGTCATATATGGTAAGATCGTTACCAAATATAGAATGCATCACACCAGAAGAATGCATTTTTGTAGGGGTGTTTTTCAAAGTTGATCAGGCTCAGACATTACAATAGGCCACACAGTTTGAATCCAGTGCCATAACCCACAAAGATTATTTTTTAAATACTTATAGATGAGAAATAAACATGACACTCTGAAATATAGGATAAAAAGACCTATATTAAGGACAGGGAAAATGCTCAAAAGCACCAAAAAAGCACCTTTTGCCCAAAATAACAATTTTTGCTCAAAAAAGCACTTTTTCATCCACAGCATTTTTTTTCAAAATTGTTTAAATATTTAACAAATAATGTCCATCTACTTAAAAATCAACAAGTTACATAACTGTGGAAGTGTTTATTCTACACTTAGTTTAGTTTGAATGTAGTTTTGAATGAAAAATGATGGTTTTGACAACGAAAAAAGAAATATGTCAACATGGAAACATGGAATATAATAGCTTTTGGATTTATTTTTAACGCATATGGCATAATTTTGGTGAATAAAAGCACCTTTTACTAAAAAAATCACCTTTTACCTAAAAAAGCACCTTTTGCTCCAAAAAGCACTTTTTCTAAAATCAAGCAGCACTTTTAGTGCTTTTAAAAAGCGCAAAATCCCTGTCCCTAACCTATATATTTAATAGTGAAGAGAGTGTATATTTTTAAAATTTTACTTTGATAAACCAATGCATCAAAGTTTCTCCTCAAATTAGTAAAAGCGGTTTACAAATGACTTTGTGGCAGATTGTGTGTGCATAGAGCTATAATACATGTACAATGTATACATTTAATAGATCAAGTTATCATATCATTCATGTTTGACATGATAAAGGGAAAAATAACAATAAATAATAAATGAAAAAGGAAGAATAAAAAATTCTTCCCTTCCCCTAAAATGATATATTCCTGCCATTGCATGCTAAAGAAAATCTAACTTATGATTAGGCCAAATGAAATTAATTGTTTGTCTCAAAGCTCCTCTCCCTGTTGTAAAACTAATGCGGAATGCGGGTTTTTTTAATTTTATTTATTTATTTTTAAATATAAAATATTGAAATCCTTGTAAAAGTGAACTTTTGTATTTAAGGGCAGTGTCAACCCGGCACTTGTTTCAAAAATTGAATTTCATATTTCTCTATTATTTAATACTTTTATATGTATTCTATCATTACCATCATAAGTTACTAATCGGAAGCGATTATTTCCCGTTCTTTTGGGTGATTTTAAATTGTTGTTTTGGTAAGTTTGAGTCAGGAAAAGGCGCATAGTTATTTGGCGGGAATTTAAGCGGAGTTCCGCGCTTTTCAAATGCTGCGACAGCTGTTCGATCATTGCGTCGCGCGCTGAAACTTCCCGCGCGTAATACTAGACGCGCCGCTTAATATCCGCGACGTAGACGCGAAAAACAAAAGAGCGCAAAACAATGTCTAAAATGTAAACAAAGGCCAATCTTACGATCATTTAAATTTCAGTTTTCTTCCAATTTCTTCACATTGTGACAATATAAATTGAATCTGATAGTTTATTATGATTGTTCATAATAGTATACTCGCTTTTTAGGTCACACGCCCGTGTGTTCCGTGAACATTTAGCTTTAAGCGGTGGAAAATGTCAATATTTTTACTAAATCGATGTTTTCTAGAAGTTCAAATTTGAAGGAATTTTACGAATTTTCAGACAACATAACTAAAAATATATCAAACTATCAGGTAAAGCTTTTACTACCATTGTGTAGAGGACTTTCAGCGCTAGGAGGCAATTTTTTATTTTTTCGATTATGGATTTTAAACTCGAGATATGCATCCATTTCTAGCGAAATGTACGCAAAAAAACACGACTTTTACACTTTTCCGATGTTTTTAGCAATATTTCCAAAACCAAGCTTTATTTTGGAAAAAGAAAAAATTGCCTCCTAGACAAAATTGTTTTGTTTACAAAAACGTATATTAGAACAAATTACCATTTTTTATTTTATAGTTATGCTGTCTGAAAAATTTGGGGTAAAAAAATGGCTTTTTGGTTCATTTCTCAAAATTTAGTTTATTTGGTATCAGATTGATATCACCATCCGCTTCCTTATCAAATTTCCTTTCTAAAAATGTATAATTTTATGTACTTTTATTCAATATTCTCAAACTTAGAAGCAAAAGTTGATCATCAAAATAATAGGGTTGACACTTCCCTTAAGATGATGTGATCAATGAAAATCTGAAAAATCTGTGAAATTTTGGGATTTTTTTTTTTTTTGAAAGAAAAAAGATAAAAAATTTCTTTTCAGATTTTTGTTTTTCTAATGCGCATCAATAAACTAACGCGTGCGGGAGCTTTGAGACAAACAATTAATTTAATTTGGCCTTACTTAACATAGTTGTTTTTTTCTTCATTGATAGGTTCTTCTGGTAGCAGCTGGCATATTGACAGCAGAATCTGCATCAAGACAAGAACAGATTGCAGCATGGGATGGGGAGAAAAGAGTCATTTCAAAGTGAGTACAGATGATCATGGTTTCGAACATAATTACCTGGAATCCTATTACATACGGTTTGTATTGGTTTCTGTGAATGTGATACAATTTCCAACAATGCGGACCTGTCAATTGTCCCTATTTAGGAGGGACTGACACTTTTAACTTTGGAGGGACTGTCTTTTTCTACTTTGGAAAACATAAAAATAGGGACAGTCCCTATTTCTGAAAATTCTAGTAATGTCAAATTAAAGCAATATTATGTGATCTTTTTCAAATCTTTACACATATTTTTCTCTCTCTTAGGCCAATTTTTTGTTTGTTGTTATGTTGTCCTCCACAGCTTTCAGAGAGGAGGGGCGGGCGGGCAGATTTGTTATAAATACTTAATTTAATATTAATGCCATTTAAACTGTTTAAAAAAAAATCTGAAAAAAAACTGGGAAAAAAATAATATAAAAAAAATTGATTTTTTTTTAAAAACAACGATTTTTAAAATAAAAAAAATCTGAAAAAAAAATCGGAGCGGCCCTAAAATAACGAGCAGGCAGTCGAGGACAACGTAACAATTTTTTTTTGCCTTATAATGTAGTTAAACTATAAGAAACGACTTTCCTGGACTCATACTACTTTGACTGTATTTTCCGTAAAAACCCCATCGCAGAACTTACCTAAATCATAATGGAAATCTGCTTCCAGTTTAAGGATTTTTTCAACATATTTGTTTCGATATTCATCATAAAGCATTTCGTAGGGGTTCACTTGTGTACAATTGCAGTTATAACTTTACAAGGGCCACTTATCAATGCTTATCAATACCTATCAATGGGCTACTATTTGAGAACCCCTGCATGTAAAGATTTTGCCCTATAGGGGTGGGCAGTGGGTGAGATCAAATAAAGACAAGACCAAGAGGAATTTAGATACCAATGGAAGTAAAATGTCATTTCCATCGAATATTCATTGAAGTTGGTTTAGAGTCACTTTGGGGTCATTTAAAATTACTGTATACTTTCAGCTGTGTATTCTATTAGCTACATTTTTTAATTTTTTTATTTAAACTCTGATCACAAAAAAGGTGTTAGGAATGATATTTTCAAAAGTATATTAGGCTACTCATCAGACCTGCCGACCTTGGAAAGTCAGAAAGAGGGACACCCCCGGCCCATGTTCCAAAAGGTTACTCAAAGTTAATGAAACTGGATCCCTCACACAACATGGAAAATGATCATGATGGACAGATGGACACTTTGATATAGTTTAGCCGGTTGCCGGTATCATACCGTATTATGTACAAAATCATTGTTTTAACATACAATGCATCCATTATTTGGCACCGGTTTATCTTCAAGAACTCATACATGAATACGAACCATCACGAAATTTACGATCGGCTTCAAAACAACTACTTATCAATGCCTCTGTGTCAACTTTAACCTATGGTCATCGTTCATTTCGTTCAGCTGAACTTTGGAATCAACTTCCGCTTCACATCAAGAACTGTAAAACTCTTAGCCATTTCAAATCGTCTCTTAAGACACACTTATTCACAATTGCTTTTGATGATTGATTACCCTGTTTACAATGTATTTTGCATGTTCATCCACATATTGTATTATTCTTATATAATGTAATTTCAGTGTTGTTATGTTATCTGTTAAGCGCTTTGAGACTTCGGTGGGAGGCGCTTTAGAAGCACCGTTTTATTATTATTATTATTATTATTATTTAGTAATCAAATGTTATCTCAAGTAAGCAAATAACATATTATTGAAGGGATTTAAAAAACAACAACAATTTAACATATATAATATAATCAATTGCTTTAACTACTTAGAGGCATATTATGGGATCTTTTTCATGGAACGTCCTCTATCTGTGATTTGTTCGTAATTTTGTTGTTGTTGTTAAATACCATTTCTAACCGAGCAATACGTTTCCTAATTACTTCAAAATCAGATTAAGTTGTCCTGGTACCAGGACAGTTGGTTTTTCGTTCGTAAATAGAATTCCATGGTTTGACACCGTGTTAAGGGCAGTGTCAACCCGGCACTTGTTTCAAAAATTGAATTTCATATTTCTCTATTATTTTATACTTTTATATGTATTCTATTATTACCATCATAAGTTACTAATCGGAAACAATTATTTCCCGTTCTTTTGGGTGATTTTAAATTGTTGTTTTAGTAAGTTTGAGCCAGTAAAAGGCGCATGGTTATTTGGCGGGAATTTAAGCGGAGTTCCGCGCTTTTCAAATGCTGCGACAGCTGTTCGATCATTGCGTCGCGCGCTCAAACTTCCCGTGCGTAATACTAGACGCGCCGCTTAATATCCGCGACGTAGACGCGAAAAACAAAAGAGCGCGAAACAATGTCTAAAAATGTAAACAAAGGCCAATCTTACGATCATTTAAATTTCAGTTTTCTTCAAATTTCTTCACATTGTGACAATATAAATTGAATCTGATAGTTTATTTTGATTGATCATAATAGTATACTCGCTTTTTAGGCCACACGCCCGTGTATTCCGTGAACATTTAGCTTTAAATGGTGGAAAATGTCAATATTTTTACTAAATCGATGTTTTCTAGAAGTTCAAATTTGAAGGAATTTTACGAATTTTCAGACAACATAACTAAAAAAATATCAAACTATCAGGTAAGCTTTTACTACCATTGTGTAGAGGACTTTCAGTGCTAGGAGGCAAATTTTTATTTTTTCGATTATGGATTTTAAACTCGAGATATGCATCCATTTCTAGCGAAATGTATGCAAAAAAACACGACTTTTACACTTTTCCGATGTTTTTAGCAATATTTCCAAAGCCAAGCTTTATTTTGGTAAAAGAAAAAATTGCCTCGTAGACAAAATTGTCTTGTTTACAAAAATGTATATTAGAACAAATTACCATTTTTTATTTTTTAATTATGCTGTCTGAAAAATTTGGGGTAAAAAAATCTCTTTTTGGTTCATTTCTCAAAATTTAGTTTATTTGGTATCACATTGATATCACCATCGGATTCCTTATCAAATTTCCTTTCTAAAAATGTATACTTTTATGTACTTTTATTCAATATTCTCAAACTTAGAAGCAAAAGTTGATCATCAAAATATTAGGGTTGACACTTCCCTTAGCAGTGTTTCCGGTTCTAATAAATAAGAAAATCATAAGAAAACTAGAGCAATTTGGCCCCTGAGATGTGCAGTATCTGTATGCTAGTACCAACATTTGTTATTTTGGCATGCTTGTGGTAATCTGGGATACGTTCTAACATACTGCACAGAAGAATGGAGTATGTAACTAGCTCTCTATACATATACACCTTGTATATTAACAGTAATGTGTGCAAATGTGTCTTTTCTGCAGACATGCTACTGGTCTAAAACAACTAGATAATGGAGTCAAAGTACCACCAAGTGGATGGAAATGCAGCATGTGTGAGCTGAAGGATAACCTGTGGATGAACCTTACCGATGGAACCATACTCTGCGGACGACGCTATTTTGACGGCACCGGGGGAAACAACCACGCACTGGAGCACTTCAAAACTACCGGCTTTCCAATAGCGGTCAAATTAGGGACAATTACAGCCAGTGGGGGAGGTAGGAAGATTTTTGTAGTGTTTAATACTTAATCTGTTATTTCATAGCATAATTAGGCTAGTTGTGAGCAATGTGATTGCCTAATTGGGCAACTTTTGAACAATTTGGTATTCTAAATCGTCTACTATTGAGCAATTTACTATAGATTAATCTGTTCCAAATTGGCGAGAAATATTTGTTTTTATCTCTCCGCGCGCAAAAGTAATCCAAGCGTACTTTTGCAATTATGGCCACATGCACGGGGTTTTGATCGCACGCACACGTCACTCATATGATGCACAGTGTGTTTGTTAGCTTCTGCGCGCCCGGGTCCTTCTGTATTAATTCGCTGCTGTAAGAAGGCTTCGCCAATTTGGAACTGATCAAACTATAGCCTGTTTGGTTGGCTTTTGAGCGATTAAGTATCATGTAGGGGTTATTTGAATTATTGTTGACAGGGGCATGCTACTGGAGCTCTAAAATGCTTTAAAATAAAAAGTGGTTTCCGACCTTCAAAAACATTCAATTTTATCTATTTTTTTTATAATTTTCGCAAATTGAGACCCATGTCTAAGAATAGTTTTACCAATTAAAGGTAGATGTTCTGATTGCTGGCCCGATATTCAACTTGATGTTTTCTATTTTCCATGAATGGTCATCCTTAAAATTGTCACATTCCAAAGAATTTTGCCCATTGAGTAGTACACAAAAGGGCTGGTGGTTAAAACCAGCAGTAATTCACCATATTTTAGCCTATTATTTCTAAATGGCACATTTCTGGCCCCTATGATTTTACAGACATAATGAGAAAAATATGGGGATTCTTATCAAAATATCATGATGTGAAAAAAAATTCATAGCCCAAAAAAAGTGATCGGAACATACACCTTTAAGACCCATTCCATGTCTTAAAATTGCATGTCATAAAAGCAACCATGCAGAGAGGACATTCTGATATATATATCTGACACATATGAGTTTAAATACCTTTCCAGTAAATTGCCATTAATTATTGTCTTAAATCTGTTGACAGATGTGTATTCTTATGATGAGGATGACATGGTAGAAGACCCTAAACTAGCAGAACACCTATCTCATTTTGGAATCAACATGATGATTATGGAGAAGGTATGTAGGTTTAAAATATTCTCTTGATCAGTCATCTTGGGTTGCTGTTCCCTTTGCAGGCAATTACTCAGGATTTACTGTGATTTACTGCCTGCTGCTATGTGTGAAATGTTCTACACTTGAATGTACTTGTTTTCCTGTCATGTTTAGTTTAGTTTAGTTTTATTTGGCATATCAAGACACAGAGATACAATACATCAGATCAAATATACAAATCTTAAAAAGTTACAAAATTAACACAACATAGTAATACAAGAAAACATATAATGCCAAGGATAGCCCAAGAAAGCTCTGAAAAGGGCTTATTTCCATTGGGGTCCTTATTAAAACAGCACATTATAAAAACATCATATATATTTGCACACAAAATAATATTGCACTTTTTATGAAACAACTGCATATAAAAATGGATGAAAAATCAAGATAAAAAGTGTTCCTGCCACATGTTTTATGTCAGCCCTGTTAGCATTATCATACTTGATAACCATTGTTACCTTCTTGACTTGTTGTTGACATAAAGATATTTAAACATCTTGGTAAAAAATAGTTATTCTTGAAATATCAATTGAATATTTATTCTTACCATGTCTCAAATTGGTTCAACCAATTTGTTTAAACCATCAATCTTCCTATTCTTTACATAAAATTCCAGACAGACAAAACCATGACCGAATTGGAAATTGATCTGAATTCTAGACTCGCCGAGTGGGATACTATACAAGAATCTGGCAGCAAACTGCAACCGTTGTTTGGTCCAGGCTACACAGGGATGAGAAATTTAGGAAATAGGTAGGTATATATCGCTAGAGACGATACGGTACACATTCTTGATACCATGTTGGAACCTTCATAAAATCATCTATTCAGTGTAACAGTCTTTTGAATATAGAAATTCCTGAGGTGCAGGGGTATTCTCCCTATCATAAACTTTAAACCTCGATGTGGGGTAATATTTATTTCAAACTAACTTATACACAATATAGTGTTAGCTATGCTTATTGCATCATGATCACCCTCTATACTATGCACAAGCTGCATTGTTTTGAATGCGCATTCATCTCTATCTTTACACAACAACCTCTACAGTAAATAAAGCTTCGTACATTTTAAGATTGAATTTTATATCCCAGAATAATGTGTTGTCTTGTTTGTATTTCAGTTGCTACATGAATTCAGTAATGCAAGTTATCTTCTCAATACAAGAGTTCATTGACAAGTAAGTGTTTGTAAAATGTTTCTATGGGTTTTAAAGTGCAATTATGGTCCTAGACCATAGGAAACTATCAACTCATAGTGTGCAATTCTTTATCGATGTCAGTCTCAATGTATTTAAGTATTTTTTGTTTTGTGTATGTTTAATTAATAGTCAGGGCCACTGTGTGCTATGCAGTAGATTCGTTGGATTTTTGTGGGGAGTTGCTAATTTTTGCATTTTCATGAAGGTAAAGGTCTACAGAAAGTGAAAACCAATGTTTACACATTTTTAAAATCCGTTATAGCAGCCATTTTGGAATTTCAAAATGGCCGCCAATCTTCATCTCATTAAATGACGTATAGCAATCAAAATGTATGGTGAAAACCGTGAAAGTATAGTTTTAATAGTGGGATGTATGTATTAGACCACTACACACTCATATCCAGAACTTTTGCTTTATTAACACACCGAAAACCAAGATGGCCGCCAAAATGGCCGCCAAAAATGGTAAAATTCCATAAATTGGCATATATGATCCAACATGTATGTTTAGAGCATAGCTTTAACAATTGGATGTATGATACAGACCACTGGAAACTCATATCTAGTGTTCTTGTTTTGTTAACATACTTTAAAACCAAAATGGCCGCCAAATTGATGGCCAAAAATGGTCAAATATTATAAAAATTTCAATAGAATAGCATAAATAATATCAAATGAAATGTATGACGAAAATATGATTTTAATGATGGGATGTATGTATCAGACTACTAGTAACTCATATCAAGTACTGTTGCTTTGTTGAAATAGTTAAAAATCCAAAATGGCTGCCAAAATGGCCCCAAAATGGGTCTCAAAATGGTTTCAAAAATTGTCAAATTCCATAAAATGGGATAATATCAACCAAAATGTATGATCAAAATATAGTTTTAATGATAGGATGCATGTATTAGACCACATATCCGAGTGTTTTTGCTTTGTTAATATACTTAAAAATCCAAAATGGCCCCCAAAATGGGTCCCAAAATGACTGAACAAATTGTCGGAATTCCATAAAATGGGATAATATCAACCAAAATGTGAGATGAAAGTATAGTTTTAACATTGGGATGTATGTATTAGACCACTAGTAACTCATAGCCAGTATATTTGAATTGTAATAACATACTTTAAATCCAAGATGGCCACCAAAATGGCCGCTGTAAATGTAAAAATAGTCTACATGAGTGTCTGACAATCCAGAATAGATATTGTAAGAATATTACATCACATACACCACATAGTATGTTCTAAACTGTTAAGCTATTACTTTTAGATATAAGGCCCATCTCTGTGACAATTGTGATTCTGTATCACTTTCCAAAATGGCTGCCATTACTGCCATTACTGCCATTAATTCATAAGTGCGTGCTTTTAAGAACGACGCATGCCCTATATATTTATATATATATATAAGTCTACAATGCTCAATCAGTGAATATTTCATGTTTACTTTATTCAATACATGCCCTGAACTGACCAAATGGTCGGCGACTGATGATTTGAGGCCCTATCCGCCCAATGAAACCATGGTATCGCCTGTTGCCATAAGATTTTATCTGTAAAACGTGTATAATATTTCATGCTCATTTGAGCATTACTCTAGCTTTATTGGTTTAACTATCAAGTTGAAATACCGATTTCTGCCAATTAATTAGAGTTAGGCCTACATGTTTACGAAATAAATCTATCTTACTATAGTACTCCCATTTAGCAACTAATAAACCTAAAAGTATCATCACTATACTTTGTACCGTGACATTTCACTATTTCAACCGGGCTTGGCTTGTGTATCCCCTAATCATGATTTGCTCAAGGTGTTGCGTCTACGTGTTGCTTTGTCTATATTTATTCGATTGACTTCGGTTTTTCTTGTAGCTATATTCCTGAGCAGTCCCTACTATTATTAAGTTGATGTTAAATGACCTAACAATATTGTATTGTATTGTAAATGACCATACTATGTAATACCAACACCCCGAATCTAATGGGACAGCATTCACTATATTATTATGATAAAGCCTAGAGGCTAGATCTAGTTTGAGTATTTTAAAATATCCAAGATGGCAGCAAAAGGGTGAAATAACCGAAAAACAGTACTTAGTTTATTGTTAGGGTTACATTAGATATGACCAAGTTATTATATCTACAGCTTTTAATCCATCCAGTAAACGTATTTGTATGTGACAAGGTATGATTGAATGGTATAGACTCCATTTTGACAATGTAATGTTATTACGATGGCCATTATAATGACCATTTCATTAAAATTACCTCTAAATGGTCAATACAATTACCTCCAAATGGTCAAAACAATTACTACAAGTGGTCACCAATTGATTAAAATATGGTCAGAATGGAAAGAAAAGGACTCTATAACATTATATCATACATTGTCACATACAAATATGTCTACTAGGTGGATTAAAAGCTATACATATAATAATTTGGTCATATCTAATGTAACACTAACAATGAACTAATACTGCTTTTCAGTTATTTTAACCTTTTAAAGCCATCTTGTATATTTTAAAATACTCAAACTAGATCTAGTACAGCCAGGCTTTATCATAAACATATAGTGAATGCTGTCCCATTATCTTTGGGGTGTTGGCATTACATAATATGGTCATTTACAATACTTAACAATTGTTTTGGGTCATTTAACATCAACTTAACCATTCTGGCAGCCATTTTTGGAAAGTTTTACCGAATCAAAACTGTCACAGAGGTGGGATCTAAAAGCAATGCTCAACAGTTTAGAACATACTATTTGCTGCATGTAATACACTCTTACAATATCTATTCTGGATTATCTTACACTTATGTAGACTATTTTTACATTTTTTTTCAATTTCATGCCCGTGAGGGTCTTTATTTATTTACAAGCTCTCAACATAAAAAGACAATATAATAAACAATGTACATGTACATACACACACACACAAAAAAACACACACCATCAATCGGTATTTTGTAATGACAACATTCACTATAAATACTCAATAATAAATACAGAATTATTTTACAATAAAGGCTCCCATTTTTTAATATGGCCTCCCAGCTTTCCTTTACTCATGGCAATTTGTTTTTCAACTTTTTGCACAGAAAAGACCCATTCTTTAAATTGTATAAAAACCAACCTTGATTCTTGAACTCGACACCTATAAATGTACTTCTTAGCCAATATGATAATCATATTAATGAAATTGGTATTGTTTACCTCATAATACCCAAGACAAACAGTGATATATGAAATAGTAATTTGGAATTTCAAATCATTTAACCATTTGATTACTTCCTTCCAAAAGGAAGAAGCCGAAACACACAACCACATTAAATGTTTGACAGTTTCCTTCTCATCCTTACAGAAAGTACATTTATCACTCTCAACTATACCAATTTTAAAAAGAAACACATTAGTTGGTAGAATCCTATGAATAAATCTGTACTGGAAATAATGAGAATGTGCATCAATTGTGCACTTATAAGGTAAAGAGTAAACTTCATTCCAATTGATTTTATTATCAGTAACACTACCAAACTCCTCTACCCACTTGTGCTGAGCGGTAGGTGTGATATTACTCTGGTTCAACAATTTATATGCAAATTGGCTTCCTTTCACTGCATTGTCCAGGTCAATCAATACCTTGGGTGTCTGGCTTTGTTTACATTTTGTCAGATAGCCTTTATAGTGTTTGGAGATCACATTAATCAGACCCAAGTATTTCAAAACATTACAATCAATGTCATACTTCTTCTTGAAGTCAATATATGGCATCCAATGTTTATCATGAATTAAATCAGAGATAAAATTAACACCTTTGATGCTCCATGATTTAAAATACACAGTTTTTTTGTTAATTTTTATATATGAGTTATACCATAAAACATCATCAATATTACCTTGACAAGCATTTCTTAACTTAAACCAGGACTTCAAAACATCTTTTAGAAATGTGATACAAATTTTATCATAATTAAAATCAGAATGAGCTGCAGGTTTACATGACCATATCCAATCACCACCAACTTTTGACAATTCATTCTTAAACAAAATTTTCCACTTCCCTTTATTCTCACTATTCAAAAATCTTTTAACCCAGGCAATATTTAGAGAATCAATAAAATGGTAAATATTTGTCATTTTCAGACCACCATTCTCTTTATTACAGTACAGTACGTCCCGTTTGATTTTATCTGGTTTCCCGTTCCAAATAAATTTGAACAAGATTTTCTCAACCTTCTTAACAAAATTCATTGATGGATTTGGCAAAATAGAAAACAAATAAGTCAACTGGGACAAAGCTAAAGATTTAATAATTGTTATTTTACCAATTGGCGTGAGATCACGTTGGGACCAGATATTAAGAATGGAGCTCAATTTCTTACACTGTGGCTCGAAATTAAGCTCAGAAAGCTCATTTCTGTTAAGTGAGATCATAACACCAAGAAATCTAATCGGACCTTTAGTAAACTTATACTTCTCATCAAGAAAAGTATTCTCATTATCATTCTTCAATGAACCAATGTTTAAGAACACAGATTTATCAACATTTAAATGTAAACCAGATATGGACCCAAAATTGTTCACAACTTTAATTGCTTTCAAAATTGATTTTTTTGAACCATCTAAAATAATTGTGGTGTCATCTGCAAATTGGGTTATTTTTACGTGAGTCTCATTATCAATTTGTAGACCTTTAATATCATTGTTATTTCTGATAGAAATAGCCATCAATTCTGCACATAAAATGAAAATATAGCAACTCAGCGGGCATCCTTGCCGCACACCACGAGATAAATCAAAATATCTGGAGACATGACCATTATTAATTACACAACTATTAATTTGCGCATAAAAAATTCCTATCCATTTTCTCAACTCATTACCAAAACCAAAGTACTCCAGGCATTTTTGAACATACTTCCACTCTAATTTATCATAGGCTTTTTCAAAATCAATGAAGAAAAGGGTACCAGGCATATTGTTTACATCTGCATATTCAATTATGTCAAGAACTAGCCGCACATTTTCACCAATATACCTGTTGGATAAGAAACCTGTTTGATCATTAGAAATTACAGAGCTTAATACCTTCTTTAATCTATTTGCAATCACTTTGGTAGCTATTTTGTAATCAACATTGAGTAGTGTAATAGGTCTCCAATTCTTTAACAGCTCCTCGTCCTTACCATCTTTGGGAATTAAAGTTATGACCCCTCTTCTTTGACTTACAGATAGCTGACCAGATTGAAAAGCGCTATTAAACGACTTAACTAAAATTGGACTAATCTGGTTCCAAAATATTTTGTAAAACTCAATTGGGTATCCATCTGACCCTGGACTTTTACCATTTGGCATAGATTTAATAACATTTACACATTCACCAATCGAAATAACACCTTCACACATGTTCGCCTCGTCACTTGATATTTTAGGAATGTCATCTACAGTGATATCAATTTTATGAAGAATGTTTTCATCTATACTATAGTCAATATTGCTTGTATACAACTTCGAATAAAAATCAACTTCTTCATTAAGAATTAAATCACTATCAGTTATTACATCACCGCTATCATTCCTTAACCGGCTAACATTTTTTTTTGAAAAATTCCGCTTCTCAAGATTTAAAAAATAACTAGAGTTCTTCTCACCATCTTCGACCCATTTAGCTTTACTTCTAATCATTGCACCTTTAGCTTTATGGTCATAGATGGATTCCAACTCCATTTTCTTGGTATTCAAAACAACAAGGTCTTGAGGATTCATGAAATGACCATACAATTTTTCAAGTCTATTAATCTCCTTTTCAAGATCATTCTCATTTTTGTTGCGCTCCCTGGCTTTTTTCTTGGAATACCTTATAGTGTCTCCTCTAATGACACATTTGACAGTCTCCCATAAAAGCTGTGGATCTGCCTCCTTATTATCATTGGTAACGATATCAATATTGTCCTTTATCATATTAACATATTCGATGTCATTCAATAAAGAAACATTTAACTTCCATAGACCTTTGCCAGGCTTCTCGTAATTATCATTCAACAACAATGAAACCATACTGTGATCAGTCCTATACCCATTTAAAATTAAACTATTTTCAACACACCCTTTAAGAGTCTTGCTAATTAAAAAATAATCTAAACGGCATAAAATTGGTGGGCTTGTATTTGACCTCCATGTGTAACATTTACTGTTAGGATTATTATCCCGCCAAATATCAATCAGACACCTTCTCTTCATCATATCCAAAATTTCTTTCTGTGCCTTAAAATTAGTCTGCATTCTACCACCTTTTTTATCCAATATTAAATTAAGCACACAATTATAATCGCCACCAAAAATGAGTGAATCACACTTAAATTGGTTAAGAATAATATCAATCTGTTTAAAAAATTGTGGGCAATCATCGTTTGGTGCATAAATATTACATACCGTAAATATTTTACCAGACACATTAATATCAGCTATAACAAAACGGCCATTTGGATCACAGTTATACTTTAGAATGGAAAAGGCTAAACAACTATTAAATAAAATTGCAGTACCTTTGCTATTACTACTACCATGGCTCCAGAGAGTTTTACCTCCCCACTCATTTGTCCAACATTTAACATCATTTAAAACACTATGAGTCTCTTGTAGAAAAATTATTGCCGGCTTCTTTTCACGTAGCCAAAGGAAACATTCATGTCTCTTATTCTTATCGCGAAGCCCTTTAGCATTCAAAGTCACAAACTTTAAATCAGTCATAAATGAGTTTTGTAGAGTCACACAATATAAGCACCATTGATGGTATCACATGAAGAGACGAAGACAGCGAGAACTTGTAGTTTTTTACACAATAATAACAAAACAACATTAACTTCCTTGCATAGACCATAACCATGGTTTTATGAAAGTTCTGCTCTGCAAGGGAATATATCTGGATTTTATGGACACATATCCAATGTTCCGTACGCTCTCGTGGAAATAAATATGAACACTTGAAGTCACTTTAGTCACTTACTTTACTGTCAGTTATTTGTATTAACAAAGAAGATTTGCGTGGAGACACACGAAGAAAAGAAGAACCAAAAGTTGATTTAGAAATCACTCGCTTTTTTGTTGTAGAAAGTACCATCCGGATTCACCACCCGGAGGGTAGCGGGGAAATTTACGAAGACTTTCCTGCTTGGATCCTCTTGCAACAGTTCCCATCTCTTTCTCCACAGTTTTTTTCTGGCTTCTTGCAAGGTCTTGCTGAGATCCTCTGCTACAATTATCTTTGCACCAGAGAGGGGGTATTCTTTTAGATTCTTAGCTGCTCGCAGAACTTGCTGTCGTTGTGCGAATCTTAAAAAGGCAATTATGATTGGTCTGGGTTTAGCTCTAGGCTTATCAATATATGTTGGCGTGCGGTGAGCCCTCTCAATATCTATAGCTTCTGTAACTTTAAGGTTCTCACGGAACAGCTTGCGTACGAAGTCAGTACATTTCAATTCCCCTTCTGCACCCTCAGGTACATTGAATAAAACCAAATTGTTACGTTTTGATCTGTTTATAAGGTCATCGACTTGCGCAGCTAGCTTATTGTAGTCTGTCTTATCCACCTTTTCTTTAAGTTCAGCATTTATTATCTCTTGGCTCTGCTCAAGGTCTTCCACTTTCTTGTTCATAGTTATCATTTCGTTCTCCAGTTTGTCCAGTTTATTGTCAATACTATCCAAAAGACTTAACTTGTCTAACTTACTCATAATGGCGTTAAGCTTATCTTTCATGTCGTTCATATCATCATGGTCTCCGCTGCGCTCAACGCCAACAGCGTCCATGTTAAGTCTGTTGAATTCGGCACCCTCTTCGTCTGCCGTATCAGTAGAATAAACTCGCCGATATTTTTCACCTGATTTCCGGCTTTCGGCTTGCTCAGTTCTCCTTCCCCTTGATCTTGGCATTATGAGGGCTTATTTAACTGGAATTATAACGACTTCATATCTAGTCTATATGGTAAAAAACAGCAAATTCCACGGCAGCAAACGGAAACAATTTGTTTACGACTCCATGGACAGTGTTGCCTATTTTTACATTTACAGCGGCCATTTTGATGGCCATCTTGGATTTAAAGTATGCTATTACAATGCAAATATACTGGATATGAGTTACTAGTGGTCTAAATTATACATCTCAATGTTAAAACTATACTTTCATCATACATTTTGGTTGATATTATCCCATTTTATGGAATTCTGACAATTTGTTCAGTCATTTTGGGAGCCATTTTTTGGGCCATTTTGTATTTATAAGTATGTCAACAAAGCAAAAATACTGGATATGAATTACTAGGGGTCTAATACATACATCCCATTATTAAAACTATATTTTCATTATACATTTTGGTTGATATTATCACATTTAATAGAATTTGACCATTTTTGCAGCCATTTGGGACCCATTTGGGGCTATTTTGGCAGCCATTTTGAATTTTTAACTATGTTAACAAAGCAAAAACATTGGATATGAGTTACTAGTGGTCTAACACATACATCCCATCGTTAAAATCATATTTTCATCATACATATCGGTTGATATTATGCTATTTTATTAAATTTTGACCATATTTGACCATTTTTGGTCATTAATTTGGCGGCCATTTTGGTTTTAAAGTATGTTAACAATCAAGAATACTAGATATGACGTTCTAGTGATGTAATACATACATCCCACTATTAAAACTATACTTAAACCATACATTTTGATTGCTATGTCATATTATGAGATTTGACCAGTTTGGGAGGCCATTTTGGACGCCATCTTGAATAACCCCTTAGTCATGGCCGCCATTTTGAATTTAAGATCAGGGCTAGTTAGTTCTGCTTTAGGGGCAACAGACATGACAGTTATACCAAAAAATAAGCTTCAAAAAGTGACCACATGTCATGTTTTGTTTAAAAATAGTTTAAATATGTCAAAATTTAGCCGCCATTTTAAAAATCCAATATGGCCGCCATTGGAAATTTTAAAAATGTGTAAACATTGTTTTCTGGTATCAGTGGTCTATAAACATTAATTAGATGCAAAATTTAGCAACTCCCCACAAAAATCCAACGAAATTACATAGTGGCCCTGACTATAAGTATTTTAAAAGGATTCCTATCAATCAGCTCATACTTTGTCAAATTTTTCCATGTGCTTACTTTTAGTGTGACTTTTTTCATGAATTTTTTTTCACATAATAATATCAGTTCAGCTTTGACCATTTTCGGTGAAAAATCAGCATTCTTATTATAGTCCAAGACCCGTTGCGCCTTTGAGAGATTAAAATATCAAAGTTGCAATTGTTAACAGTATGATTCTGTTATCCCTAAAAATCTGAATGGTAAAAAATACTACTCTACTTGGTGCTGGTATCTCCTGGCACGCCCGGACAGGCTATAGTTTGATCAGTTCCAAATTGGCGAGAAATATTTGGTTGTTATCTCTCCGCGCGCAAAAGAAATCCAAGCGTACTCGCGCGATTATGGGCACATGCACGTGTCACGCATATGATGCACAGCGCGTGTGTTGCATTCATGCGTGTCCGCATCCTTTAAATTCATCCGCTGCTGCAAGGAGGCTTCGCCTATTTGGAACTGATCAAACTATATCATATGCGCAAAACCACACCCCTGGGGTTAGGGTCAATGCAAACTATTTTTTAATCAAACTATGTTCTTTTGTTGTGTGTTACAGGTATCCTAAGCATGTTGATCCTTTATTTGAAAACGCTTCTACTGACCCTACCTCAGATTTTAATGTTCAAATGTAAGTATGCCTAATAGCATTCGTCAGAATAATTTGTGTTGTGTTACTGCTCCAAAGCTATCAAGGCCTGTGGGGAAGTAGATTAAGAAAGGGTGGCATATCATCAAGAAGAAATACTGTTAAACAGTTTAATTTCACGGCAACTTAATTTAGCGAATTAGCATTTAGTCAACTTTTTGCAGCAATTTAATTTCACAGATTTGTATCATCTTCCTATATATAACCATATAATTGGCGGCAATTCAATTTGGTGAATCGGATCTCCTAGTGAAATTAGCGAAATTAAATTGCTAGCAAAATTAAGTTGTTTTACAGTAGTACAATTTTATTGGTAACGTAAGCTATGAATTGAGCTTTAATTTGAGTGTTTATTTTCAAAATTTGCCATAATGCAAAAAGTGACCTAAACTGCTGCCTTCTTAAAACATGAACTTCACTTCTCTGGCCTAGACATGGGCATAAACCAGGGAGTAAGGTAAGTATCAATATTGTATGTATTAACTAATATATTTCAGAATATTTGTAAACCATACATATAAGGGTGGCATTGGACAAATGTTATCTATTTATCCAGTATTTTTATTATAAACATAGGAATTCATGGTATGATTAAAAATCATCAACAAGTTAATGAAGTAATTAATCGTGTATTATTTGTTGACAGGGCTAAGCTAGGACAAGGCTTGCTATCAGGGGAATACTCCAAGCAATCTTCTACTGAAACAACAGCAGCGTCAGGGGATGAACCACAGGTAGAAAAGGTAAGAAACTAATTTGCTGCAAGTTTATTTTACACTTTGTAGTGTAAAAAATTAATTTGGCATGCATAGTGTTATTCAAAATGTCAAAATGTGTGTGTTTATAATTTGTGACGCGATCAAGAGGAATGAGTCGGATGTCGACCCTGGTCGAAAATGAGTTTGTAATACAGTTTTAAAGAAGACACCTAGAGCTTTCAGAAACCCCATGTCGATACGACGTTTTGTTCCAAAGTTATGTCAAATTGTATACATGAATTTCCATCAAAACTTATGTAAGCCGCAACGTCCGACATAACATGTATCGCATCGCAAAATGCGACACAAAACAGCACTGTTTGCGACGCAGCTGTAAAGTGGCGTCGCATATTTTGCGATACAGTATTTTGACTAAGAAGTATGAAAAATGTCCAAGTTCTCACTTTAAGGGCAGTGTCAACCCGGCACTTGTTTCAAAAATTGAATTTCATATTTCTCTATTATTTTATGTATTCTATCATTACCATCATAAGTTACTAATCAGAAGCGATTATTTCCCGTTCTTTTGGGTGATTTAAAATTGTTGTTTTGGTAAGTTTGAGCCAGGAAAAGTTGCATGGTTATTTGGCGGGAATTTAAGCGGAGTTCCGCGCTTTTCAAATGCTGCGACAGCTGTTCGATCATTGCGTCGCGCGCTGAAACTTCCCGCGCGTAATACTAGACGCGCCGCTTAATATCCGCGACGTAGACGCGAAAAACAAAAGAGCGCAAAACAATGTCTAAAAATGTTAACAAAGGCCAATCTTACCATCATTTAAATTTCAGTTTTCTTCCAATTTCTTCACATTGTGACAATATAAATTGAATCTGATACTGTAAAAGCTGAAATATTCGCGGTGGTTTTATTTTCGCGCTTTTCGCGCAAAATCTTTTTCCGCGAAAATTATAACACGCGAAAATATTGTTTTCAACATTCATGCAGTGCATCCTGAAAGTCGCCCGCGAAAAAAACAATTCGCGAAATGTCTATGATACCAAAATGCGTGAAAATATCTTTACGCGAAAAATATTGGCTTTTACAGTAGTTTATTATGATTGTTCATAGTAGTATACTCGCTTCTTAGGTCACACGCCCCTGTATTCCGTGAACATTTAGCTTTAAATGGTGGAAAATGTCAATATTTTTACTAAATCGCTGTTTTCTAGAACTTTTCAAATTTGAAGGAATTTTACGATTTTTCAAACAGCATAACTAAAAAGATATCAAACTGTCAGGTAAGATTTTACTACCATTGTGTAGAGGACTTTCAGCGCTAGGAGGCTATTTTTTATTTTTTCGATTCTGGATTTTAAACTCGAGATATGCATCCAAAAAGTGCATAAAATGTGATTTTTTTTTAGATAAAAATCTCATTGTTGGCACTTTTTGGTCAATATTTTCAAAACTAAAAATTTTTAAGCAAAAAAAAAAGGGCTTCCTAGATAATTGCATTTAGATGATTTTGGTGAAATATTGAATTTTTTAATCAAAAACTGATTTTGTTAGGTTGTCTGAAAATTGTTGGCGGCAAAAATGTAGAAATCACTTTTTTTGGGGAAATTTAATACCAAATATAGATTCTCCGACTCATTTCATTTGAAAAATTGTATACTTTTACGTACATTACATTATTAGTTTAAAAGTTACAGTGCTTGATAAATTTCATATATTTAGGGTTGACACTTCCCTTAATTAATTGAGATATACCTTCAAGTAAAATGCGTATAATGTACATGTACCGTGCTTGTTGGAGATATTCAGTTAATTATAACTTAATCATGGAGTTAATTATAATAACTCCTTGTTATAATTTAGTAAAAATAAAATTTATGTGCGCTATTTTATTGCCTATAAAAACTGCGACACACAATTTAGGAATTGCTACACAAGTCAAAAAGTGTGTAGCAACTTTTGCTACGCAAAAATAAAGCCGAACATCTGACGTTGGTAAGCCGCCATTTTGAATTGGCCATATCTCAATTTGGAATTCCCCGACATCCGACTCATTCCTCTTGATCGCGTCACATTTGTGGCTTTTCTTCCCATAGACCTATGAGTGCTCATCAAGTAATAGATGTTTGTTTGCAACCGTCACACATAGTCTGATTAAATTGAAGAGAGCTTCTCATTGAATACTGTAGCACATAAAACTGATTTTAGCATTCAGGTGATAAGAAGACAAAAACACTTGTCTTTAGGTATGCATTTGCCATCATATTTGCCATGATGTGGGGAGCAAGAGTAACTATACAGAGCAACATCCCATAGCTATAAGAGTGTATCAATATCTATGGTTCATTTGCATTCCTCCATGCTGTTATTTCTAAGCAAATTCCAGTGAAAAACACAGCATTAGTTACGCGACTAAAACATCTCAATATCAGCGAGAACACATTTGCATGTGTTGAACTATAATTGTGTTGTTATTTGCAGGGTCAAGAGGGAATCGCACCCAGGATGTTCAAGTCATTAGTAGGACGAGGGCACCCTGAGTTCTGTACCAATAGACAACAAGATGCCCAGGAGTATCTTCTACATCTTGTGAACATCATTGAAGTAAGTTTGCAAAAACAAAAACATTTTCCGCAGCAAATAAGGTTAAAGGTGGAGAAATGAATGGACAGACACAAGAAGGATTTGTCCTTGTATGGATTGTGTAGAAAGATGAATTGCGACAGGCCTTAAGATTTGTAGATCAAACATATAGCTTAACGCGGAGTAATTCTGTTATACCCTTCACAGAGGTATTCATAGTGCATGATTTTTAAGAACGACGCCTACTACGATGGAGGTGTGTAGGGTATAACAGAATTATGCCCTTAACGCTGGGTGGAGTGATTGTTCAAGAGCATTTCAGATTTGTCCATCTATCATTAATGTAACTTTAGACCTATCCCTTTAAGTCATGTTAATTAATGGTGAAAACTGAGTTGGAAAAATGTTTTTAAAAGCAATTTGATAACTAAAGTTAAATATCAAGGAAAGATCCAGAGTTGTAAAAAAAACTTGTAGTGTTGATTGATTGGCCAGCTTTGTAGTAAAACATAACTATAAAAGTGACTTTCATACAAGTGAAACTCAAAATTTAAAATTGAGTTTCCAGTTTTAGTTCGAAGAGCATATCCATTGAGTCCAATCTAAAGCAGTCATGCTATTGATTTTGTATCTTTATTCCCCACAGCGTAATAGTGTCGGTAGCAGCAATCCATGTGACAGTTTCCAGTTTGAGGTAGAAGAGCGTATCCAATGCGTCCAATCTAAAGCAGTCATGCTATTGATTTTGTATCTTTATTCCCCACAGCGTAATAGTGTCGGTAGCAGCAATCCATGTGACAGTTTCCAGTTTGAGGTAGAAGAGCGTATCCAATGCGTCTAATCTAAAGCAGTCATGCTATTGATTTTGTATCTTTATTCCCCACAGCGTAATAGTGTCGGTAGCAGCAATCCATGTGACAGTTTCCAGTTTGAGGTAGAAGAGCGTATCCAATGCGTCCAATCCAAAGCAGTCAGATACAAGTCAAAGACAGACTACATATTGGCTTTGCCCATCCCTATGGAAGCAGCAACAAATAAAGGTGTGTACAAGATATGTTATGATAAGTAGCATGGGTTTTAAAGCCATGTACATATTAGTTTAGAATAGAAGTTTATAAAAAGAATCTTGTTAGTACAGGTGGATAGCCTTGTTGGTTAATGTTCAAAGGGGGCAAATTTTGGGTTTTGTATAGATTTTCTCAAAAAGTGGGTTACATTTCTGGCTCATAGTACAAAAAGGGCTGATAAATTTGTTTCCTTCGTGGTAAAAATCCACACTAGAGGGAGGGAGGTTTGCCATCCCCATCCCCCATGTGTTACGCCACTTTCCAACACTGATCAGCACATATCTACACAACAGTACAACTGTTCTATTTCATGTGACACAAATGCTAATAGTACTTGCATTGCAGTACTATGATAACATCAGGTAAATCAGTGTCAGAGTTCAAATACATTTATCTCCAAGACTTCAGTCACAACTTATTAAAACCACCTTGATTTCATTATTCATTCTTACAACACAGCCGAGTTTGAAGCCTATGAAGCCAAAAAGAAAGAGTTAGAAGCGTCCAAGCAACAGGTTGATCCCAGCAAGGTAGTCAGGCCATGTATTTCCTTGGATGCCTGCATTCAGGCTTTTGTAGCCGATGAAATTGTAGATGATTTCTATAGCACAGCGATAAATGCTAAATCAACAGCATGCAAGTAAGTAGCTTTGGTTTCAAATTGAGACTGAGATGTATAATTATGTATTGTAAACATATAGCATTAAAGATAATCAATAATATAAAAAAACAAAAATAATAACAAACAGGTTGTTACATACTGTAACACCCTCATGTTTGAAATATTTTTTGTTTTTGTTTTGCTTTTATTATCTTGTCTTTCTTTTCCTTCTTCCTCTTGATTTTCATGGACTTAATAACTTGGTTTTCCTTAGACTGCCACTTGTGCTCTGTTTCATTCATCGTCCCTTTGTTTTCTTTGTCTTCTCGTGCGCTTGTTTGTCTCGTTTTTAGTTGTCTTGTTTTGCTTAGTCGTGTCTCGTTTCATTTCGCTATGAGGTCCTGTTGTACTTAAATGTATTATCATGTTTTCGTTGTTCTAATGCTGAAAACATACTAAGGTCGCTTTGCGATTAAATCGCTCCTATGACGAGTTTTACGTCATATAAAAAATCCCGATACATCGATCAAGAGATCGCTTGACTGGAAACGACCAGTCGCCACCAGTTGACTTCAGTTCAACTCGAAAGATCGGTTGCTCATGACGTAATGAACACCATACTTTTTCAACCAATGGGGAAGTTATTTTGCTTCGAAATTAGCATAACCAATCAGCAGCAATTATCCCGGTTTGATGTCGTCTGCGTGTTCGGGAAATACCCGCGACTACCGGCGATTTAGTAGCTCGATGCGACCAACACCGAGATACTTTTGAGCTAGCGAGTACTACGTGACCTGTTGCGACCAGCGACCGGCTAGTATAATTCGAGCATTAGGGGCCTCGTTTTACAAGCCCATTTGTCAGGGTTTCTACTAGGCTCCTATCCTCTACTCACATTTATGTTATTATTTTGACATCATTTTGCTGAATAAAGTAAATTGAATTGAATTAACATTGAATCTGTGCAGTATATGGCATAATGTTCTTATTCCTTAATTTTTGTGTTGCCGTATCCAAAGCCACATCCTGCCCCACTTTATCCTGTCAAAATTTAGATTTTGATATCGAATATG
The DNA here is from genome assembly GCA_035610835.1 of Ophiura sarsii. Taxonomy (NCBI): domain Eukaryota; kingdom Metazoa; phylum Echinodermata; class Ophiuroidea; order Amphilepidida; family Ophiuridae; genus Ophiura; species Ophiura sarsii. Next base: position 42,158,131 of record CM069450.1, on the reverse strand, counting down.
ATATCAAAAGGAACTTTAGCCAAAAATAAATAGGGTCACACAACTTTTAATGAAAACCAATACAAATATGCAGTCATTCAATTTCAAAATAGAGTTCATCATGGCCTCAGTGTAAACAGCAAAACTGTCTTTTGACCCTTTTTAAAATTAACTTTTGATGAAATCCAAGAAAAATATGCAGTCAATCAATTTCAAAATAGAGTACATTCATTTCAATGAAACAATTGGCTTCAACACGGCCTCAGTGTAAACAGCAAAACTGTCTTGACCCTTTTTAAAATCAATTTGGACAATAACATTTGTTCGTTGCAATATTTCTCTTCAGGAGCACGAGGCTAGCATCATTCCCAGACTACTTGTTTATACAACTCAAGAAATTCACTCTAGGGGACGATTGGGTGCCAAAGAAATTAGGTGAGTAGTCAGTATAGAATGACAACAAAGAGAACAAAATATTCACAGCAGTTAAATGGGGTGAGTCAAAATATTCAGGTCCTGATTTCATTGATTTTTAATATCAATTTGAAAACATCGATACATATAATTACATGATAGACAATTTTTATACAGGAATGCAAGACTTACGGAAATTCCTGGAATTCCGGAAATAAGGCCATAAAAAAAAAAAATCTTGAAATGGAAAAAGGTGGGGGGGGGGGGGGGGGTTCTTCTTTCCATTTCCGGAAATGGATGATGATATTTCAGCATAATTAAAGAGGCAAACATGTTTTATCTGGGGGTAATACCCTGTAGCCTATTCTCTAGACAAGCCCCCATAAATGTTCGATGCTGAAAGTTCTGGAAATGTGTGCAACTTATAAATGAAACAACGCATGGCATGTTGGTGTATTGCCAATAATTATGGGCTTCAATAGTTTCTATATGTGTGGTGGCATGGGAAAACCCTTCACATGGTCATTTTCTAGCAACTTGGTTTTTTTTCTTTGGCAGAGAGCTTCATACTCTACTGAGTATAGGACTGTTTAAATTTTTCAGAAATTCCATCTATAACTACAGTTATAGTATTTTTAAGTCAGCAAGTTTAAACGCAACACTCAAAATTGAAACTGACAATTCAAAGGTGTACACAAAATCTTTTAAATGCTCTAATAATTTATAAAACTACATTGTTATATCACACAGAATAGCTTGTCATATGAAAAGGACTTTTGATATGAACCTGGTTTTTTAAAATATTATTAAAATTTGTAAGTTCTTCAATTTCAAAATCTTTACAATGCATTGTCGGAATTCACAAGTGGTTACCATGATAACAATGTCGTTTTACGTAAACATAGCATTTTACACATAAAATTTGATAAACAAGGTTCAGAAAAGTACTAAAATAAACTTCACATCTAGAATTTTGCATAAAAAACTCCTGGAGACTAAAGTTCAAGGTATAATCTTCATCTTGGGACCAAAGTTGGAAAATTGACTTGGAATTCATTTGTTAGGAATATTTTGGTATGACCCAGATATCTCAATATTAACACTAGCGACTTCCGACGGGTTTTCCCATACCACCACACATATGCTTAAAGTGAATATGCACTGGGGCTAAGTGTTGATATCTAACCGACAGTATTGTTTAACATATCAAAGAAGAAAGTTGACAATATTTATCAGATTGATATGACAGCTGTGTATAAATAATGCTGCATTATAACCAACCTGATGACATTGTAACCGTGGAACATTTTAGATGTTGTACTTTTTCTTAAATATGTTGTAATTTTGGCGTGTCATTGTGAATTATTAGGGGAGTATCACTAAGTATGAAAAAGTGTTTTACACTAGTATATTTTACCAAAATGTAGTTTTACTGATTTTTGTTTTTAAAGCAGGACCTGAATATTTAGACTTACTCTGTGTATGGGATAAGATTGTAATATAGGAAAGAAAAATACTGCCCATGGGAATGTGGAAATCTTAGTTTTAGAGCAGATTGAATTTGAGGATTTTTGAATGAAAAAAATGTCCTGGATTAACACATTTGGGTTGATCAGCCTATACAACAGGATTTATTTTTGCCAGGATGACAAATTAAATCAGACATTTCATACCGTTATGATTTGTCTGAGCTCTCAGCTAAATAATTTTCCTGTATTCTTTTTTCAAGATGTTTCTGTTGATATGAGTGACGTATTGGACCTAACATCTGTCAGAGGTAAAGGTTTACAAGGAGGAGAGGTAGAATTACCAGAGGGGGATGGACCACCAGCACCAGGTAAGAGGCTAGAACAGGCCTTCTCAAATGGTGGCACGCACACCACTTGTTGTGCATTGCATCAGTCCGAGTGGAACACTTAGAAATGATCCAATACATAACGGCTCGAAAGTGTATGCATTAATCGAAGCAAATAACCAAGTGCATAATTTTGTTCTGCGTATTTTGACACCTCGTTGAGATAAGATGTTGTGGAGCGGAGTTATTGTCATTTCAATGATCGTGGGTCCAGTTTCAAAAGTGACACTCATCTTTATTGAAAAGCACGAATCTGATCATTCTAAACAGTAATGCAAAACTCTTTCTATAGGATGATTGTCACTTTTGAAACTGGATCCACGACCATTGAAATGACAATAACTCCGCTCCTCAACATCGTATCTTATCGATCGAGGTGTCAAAATACGCAGAACAAAATTATGCACTTAGTTATTTGCTTCAATTAATGCATATCTTTTCGAGCCGTTATATATTGGATCATTTCTAAGTGTTTCGATACTTTTTGTGAGCAGTATAGATGGTTAAATGAAGTTTTAGATATTTCACCTCCATTTGAAATATGTAGATAAATCTACCACAATGTTTCTATACTCTATTTCCCTTCCTCCAGACAATGACCTAACTGTTCAGACTCAACATGTACGCACGCGTATGTGTCTTCCGCCCCTCTATGTGAGAGTGTGCACAAGAGCGCTTTTACTAGGCGTACACGTTTATATACTGTGTTTATATACTAACTATTCAGACGCAACATGTACACACGCGTATGTGTCTTCCACCTTTCTACGCGAGAGTGTACACGCCTGCGCTTTGACTAGGCGTACACGTTTATAAACTGCAATTAGTGAATGAAGCAGTTACGTCACTGTCTCGTGATGGACAAATAGACTATAGAAAAGTAAGAAAGGTATCTAAATTGATACAAAAATACATTTTGTGGTTCAAAAACTATTTGATATTGCTAGAGTTGAAATTGAGTTGAAACCAAAGTTTTCTAAATTCCTGCTAATATTAAGAATGTGCTATAGTTTTTCGTGGTAAATTGATTTCAAATGAAATACCCAGATAGAGAAGAGTATTTGCTATTTTATTATATTAAATACAGCTGAATTAATACTGTTTACAAATGCATAAATGAAACATGATGTGTATGAATATTTGTAGATATTTCTGCAGTGAAGAGATTTAAAGATTGTTTCAAATTCAAAAACTAAGGGTTAGGGGAAATTCTCCAATTTGAAAATATAAGTCAGTATTCTTCTGTACTGTAGAAAAAGTTGAAATTTTGAAAATCAGAAATTAAAAGCTTTCAGTTATAGAGGAAAAATTCACAACTGTTTAAGCCATCTTGTTTTTGAACATTAAAATATATCTTTACAATGACCAAAGGGGAATTAACGTAAGAAAGTTTTGTTATGTTTTTCTTCTTCTTCAGAACCACAAATAGATGAATCTGTTGTAGACCAGCTGGTTGGCATGGGATTTGCCAGGGAAGGATGTAGAAAAGCCGTCTTTAAAACCAACAATTCAGGGACAGAGGCAGCTATGAATTGGGTGCTTGAACACATGGGCGATCCAGGTATTGTTATGGTTAATAAATCGAGGGCTCAGAAACACAAGGCCTCATCTGAGATTTTAGTATCAACATTTTTAGAAATAAATTATCTTTCCAGTAACACACAGCCTTATCTCCATAACACAACCCCCCTAAGTTATAAGCCAGTATCACAAGGCCTCATCTCCATCTCCCCATAGTGTTCAAAATCTTCAATAGTCTTTTCTCAAAATGGTCAAAATGGAGATAAGGCCTTGTGTTTCTGAGCCCTCGAAATGTTAATTGACTTACTTACTTTGACTTAGGGCGGATGGTTTTTCCGAACCACAATGCCTCTCCAGATCTTCCTATCCAACATAGCTGTCTTGATTTCTTCCACGTCTACCACGCTTTCTTGCTCCGTGCTTTGGGATCCAATGTATAAGTTTGTGTACAAGCTCCTTGGACCCTCTGAAGCAGTGTTCAGCAAATCTTGCTCTGCGTTCTCTGATCTTGTCCGAGACTTTTGGCATGTCCCCATACAGGTCCTTATTTGTCACATGCTGACTCCAGTTGATGTTGAACACAGATCTTAGCATCCTAGTGTAGCATCCATCCAGTTGTTTACCAAGCTTTGGGGTGACTGTCCATGCCTCACATCCATAAAGGAGGACGGATTCTACTGTAGCTATGAACAGTCTTTCTTTGAGCTTTCTGGATAATGATTTAGCCTTCCATAGCTGACTAAGTTTGCCACAAGCTCTCCATGCAGCTGCTTTGCATGTTTTGATGTCCTTTTCAGTGTTGTTCATCCAGGCTCCAAGGTATTTGAAGTCTTCCACTTTATCAAGGCGCATGCCTTCACTTGTGGTAATTACAGGTACTTGCGTCTGGTTGAAGGACATGTACTTCGTCTTTGCAGCGTTCATTTTGAGCCCAACTCTTCCCACTGAAGTCTCCACTCTATTGATAATGTTAATATGTCATTGTAATGGATGAGAAGTTGATTTTGATTTAGTAAGCATCTTTTTACACAATATGAGTGGCTTTTATTTAGTTGCTTAAACCTTCTGAATCTAGGCACAATGATAGGATGTGTTATTGAGGATGATTGGTATTCTTTTTTTTTTGCAGAGTAATTTCATATGGTATTCAGTTTTTACTCGATTTAACTAGAGTTGTACAAATCTACTATCACAATTAATTTGGATTGTTCCTATGTGAACATCCCAAATGAAAGAAGGAACGGTTCCTATTCTCAAAAAAAAAAACCATTAAAAAATAAAAATGACTGTAAAATGATTCTCTAATACTGTGAATGGTTGAATTCCCTGTGACATTTGATTCAGCAATCTCTTCCATTTGAATACCTTCTTGATTGTTGACACATGCTTAGTAAAGGGTATTGGGGTATGTATACAAATAGTATTCATTATTATGCAGATAATTTTTATTTGCATCCTTGCATAAAAGTGATAATTTTCTTTCGCAAGTCAGTTTATTGAAAAGATTAAGACAGCAACTATTGTAGCACCACAATAATACCACACCATATTTCTTCCCAGTATGTCCTTAGGCCAAAAAAAATAAATTGTTTGATTGTCCATAGATCACTTTTAAAAGTTGGGTAGGTCGGTGTGGAAAAGGGTTTTTTTTCTTTTCTTTTTTTCTTTCTCACTTGCCCTTTTTTCAGGTACCAAAAGTAAAATGAGATGTACTTGTTGTGGTAACCAAAACGAGGAACAAAATCTTTAACATTTCGATGAGTATTTTTATTTTCTCAACACTTAATGAAAATGTTGATTTTTGACTAATCTTTGTAAAAAAATGGAAATTTAAAAGGGAAAAAAAGAAGAGGTTTTTGAGTCGGAATGATTAAGAGGGTCGGACGGACGAGGACAAATTGTTTTGGCCTTAGCTGCACCAATGTCCCACCTAATTACATTACTTATTGTTGGAATTGATTTCAGATTTTGCTGAGCCTCTTCAACTTGGTGGTGGAAAGAAGAAAGCCTCAGAAGTGACCATCGATGAAGAGAGTGTGGTGATGATACAGAGTATGGGATTTACTAGGGATCAAGCTGTCAGGGCTCTCAAAGAAACGGTGAGAAATTAACACTTTCCACGCGGCAAGCGTCTGCAGACGCTGTGAATGCACGGGTAGTTTCGTACCCGGGTACCCGACCCGTTTTTCGGAAATATACACTAAAATTTTTTTTTAAAAAATTTTGTTTTCTTTTTTAAGTACAAATTTGTCCCCAAAATGACACATAATGGGGTCAATAGAGGTCATTTGGGGAACAAGTTTGTACTAAAAAAACCAATTGCATTACCATATATTTGGAATATTACCATATTTGGAATTACCATGAGAAATGCATTGAAATAAGTACAGACATGCCTAGTAGGGGTTCAATAATCCTTGAGATAGACCTTGAAAGTTGGGAAAGGTTTCTGAAAAATCTGTTTGGTATATGGTAAAACTAAAACCCTTGTGGAAAGTGTTAACCCTAACCCCCCTGAATGCTAGAAATGCTAATCCTAAGTCCCTCTCCAAGCACATGCGCCGCCGGTTTTCGATGACGTAGTCAACCGACCATGACCAATTTAGTCTCAATGTAAAGCCCAATTAATTATTATGATATCCTGAAAATATAACATCAATCCGATGCAAAATTAAAAAAACTAGCGTACTTTGCGTAAACCATGTCATTTACTGGTTTGTACAATGGGATTTTGTATGTAGGTGTCTATGTAAAGAAGCTCAAAATCGCAAAAATGAAAACAAGTAAAATTGTTCAAAATGTGTATGCATTTAAAACACAATACGTGTACCCGTCTACCATATTTTCCCTTACGTGATACAGGCCTTGCGTGCGCCAATGAACTCCGACACATCCAATTACTACTCCTAAACAAAAAAGCACCCCTTTTTCAAAGATGTCGATGACGTCATGAAGTGAAATTGTGGCCCTTTTCATCACTTTTTTTTACTCGGATGCGTAGCCATCATTATGCTGAGTGACACCCCCGTGGAGATCATCTTGTGACAATCCGTTTGTTTAACATTATTTTGGTTTACTATTGATTTAGGCTGGTAGTGTGGAGAGAGCCGCTGACTGGATATTCAGTCATATGGATGAGTTGGATTCCGCTCCTATGGAAACGGACCAGGCTGCTGGACCATCCGCTGCTGCTGCAGGACCAAAATGTCGGGACGGATCTGGAAGTAAGATTTCTCATAATTTTCACAAATTGTTGGATCCTTGAATTTTGAGGATTCAAAAAGTTGTTTTTTTCAAGTTTAGAGAGGGCCTGACGTTTTGATCTGAGGAGAATCTTACCAGAAAATATTATCCTTTCCAAAATATTTTTATAAAATCTCTTCGATACACAATGCACAGACAACCTAATCAACTTCAAGAATGGATGAGCACAACCATTTTGTATACTAGTAATTCCTGTCATCTACTGTAAAAGTGGAAATTTTTCACGCTACATTTATTTTCGCGCAAAAATCAGCAAGTGCAAAAATAAAAACGTGCAAATACATTACATTTGTATGAAGCTCTATGTAAGGAAGCTCAAAACCGTGAAAATAAAAACAAGCAACATTTTTCAAAATGTGTAAAGCGCGAACATTTTTACACACAAAAATTTCCACTTTTACAATATTGCACTGTCACAATATGAGTTAGTAGCACTTAACAGAACTTTTGTCTATAATTTCCAAAATTAGGGTTGGTACTCATTTGTATTCACTAAAAAAAATTGAATCAGTTTTCAAAATTAGGATAGGTCAGTAATGGACAAACAAATAATTTATTTTGGGGTCTAACATGAGGTCATCCATAAACTCCTCAAATTCCAGCAATTCTTTTTAATGGCCAATTTGTCAGATATTTCATAATAAATTCATTTTGTGTTACATATCAATGGAAAGCTGATAATATGTTTCTCTTTCCAGCGATATCACATTTTGTAGTAATCATTTATTTCTGTGCTCAACCGCTTGATCAAAATGTGCAAAATGCACAATTTTTTTTGCGCTCAAAAGACAACTCGTATCATCTGTTCATTGAAGTGTTCCATGGACAACTCCAGTGTAGAGAGATGCGATTATTGACTTTTGAGCACAAAAAATGATGTTTTGGTACATTCAGGTAGACAAGTCCCCATGTTCTCAAGCAAATTGCTGAGTATTAAAACAAGTGATTACTACAAATATATTATCGTTGAAAATATAAACACATCAGCATTCGATTGATGTGCAACACACTATGAGCATGTCACAAAATATACAAAATTTAGTCGATTGGAAAAACTTTCCGACCTTTTTTGAAGGGTTTATTTGATAGTTCAATAAAATTCTTTTGGTACTTATCTTGTCATTAATTTGGTCTTGTTTCTTTCAGAGTATGGGTTAGCAGCCTTTATAAGTCACATGGGGACATCCACAGCATGTGGGCATTATGTGTGCCATATCAAGAAAGATGGAAAGTAAGTAATGTGTGTTTTTAATGGGCATTATGCATGAATTTGCTGCTACCACTGCAGGACATTATTTTACTCCAGGTCCTATGCATGTATCAAGTATTTTAAGACTTGAAAATCCATAGCAATTGAAGCTGTCAGGGTGGTAAGAGCAGCCCAAAGTGAAAAGGGGAAGAAATGGATTTGGTTCCATATTCTGTATTGTGAAAGTTTCAGGAGACATAGCCAAATCAACCCATATCACAACTTGATTTCTGTCTATATCTGTGAGCATGCTAGACTATAATGGTCAATGTAATTTGCCAGGGGTTTAGAATATTTGTTGATGTATAACTCATTGGTTACTGGTTCAAGCCTGGGCCCATACGTCTGTTCCAAATTATGATATGCCATAGGCTTTGTGTTATGATCAATGTGATCAGTGGTTCGTAACAAAATTAGCATAAGCCAGTTGACCTTGTAATGCTTATATTCTAACGTGCACTACGCTAGCAAATTGTGGTTACTGTCACAATCGTATGGATGTAATTCAACCGAACGAATGTCTCAGTGGTTGCATATCGTCGCTGTATCCTTGTATCTCAATCCGGCCCTTCAGCATGTATAAAGTAATACTTTCTATGTGTAACCTTTGGGTATGTTCAAGGGCAAAAACACATATATCAAAACCTTGTAACTGCTCTTGCCCCTGAACATGTATAAAATAACAGTTGGGCAGTTTACTTTACACATACTGAAGAGCCAGAAAGACATACATGGTTTTGACAGAACCATGACAATATGGGACATGATTGGAATGCCACATGTGAAAAACCTCTTCCATACACTCAGATAATTTGAATTAAGGATTATGATAGCGACTATAGTGAACCTGTTTCCAATCATGTATCAGCTCATTATTGTAATATCCTCTTATATTTCAGATGGGTCATTTTCAACGACAGGAAGGTTGCGGTATCAGAAAAGACGCCCAAGGATCTAGGCTATCTCTACTTATACAAACGTTTGTAGTGGTATGCTGGCCAGTAGCAAGACTTAACAGAGACCACTATAATCTGTTTGGCCATCTCGAGACAGTGACGTAACCGCGTATTCTACTAATTGCATCACATAACGCGCGCGCATACTCGCGGCGCTGGCATACAAACATGAGCGCTGAAAGGCTGAAGATACACACGCGTGCGTAAAAGCTGCGCCTGTTCAGTTACGTCACTGTCTCGAGATGGCCAAACCGAGTATATAAATGATATTTTGGCTGAAGAAAATATTGGGCATAATTCTGTTATACCCTTCACACCTACATCGGTAGTATGCGTCGTTCTTAAAAATCATGCACTATGAATACCTCTGTGAAGGGTATAACAGAATTACTCCAAATATTGTGTACATCTTTAGCAGTATGTGCCATTTTCAAGACAAAAGGAAGTATCTTTAATATCCAGATTACAAAAGCCTACTTCCTTCTACCACAGTTTAGATTATAACATAGTCACGACCATCTTGTGGGAATATGGTGTTTATATGGAAAAAAATAAAATCAAACTTGATTATGTATAGATGAGGGCCCCGATCAAATTCCCTTTTCCCCATCAAAATTGCCATTTTGGTAACAGAGGAAACATGTATTTTCTCTCATTTGCTCAGCAAAGATTTAGACCGGATATGCTTCCTTTAGATACTTGAAGCAAAGGAGTGGTGAATTACCTCCAACAGTAGTAAACCACCCTTGAAGTTTGTGTATGGTACTGTTTAATATGCAGTAGCATAACTAGGGTCTTCAATTGGGTGGGGGGGGGGAGGGGGGAGATTAGCCATCTGACAGGGGATGCCCCCTCTAGTACACCCCTGTTAATATGTAATCAAAACCACTGGACCAATTTAACTCAAATTTTGGAATATGAATGTATTCATGATGCGTCTTTAGGTAAAATATTTGTAAAAACATGTGAAAGAATTGGGCCAACATTTCAAGTTTAAGTCAGGTTGTATTCATATTGTCACCAATTTTCTTGTAGTGAAAAATAAGAAAGCACCATCTCTTTCCATAAGATGGTGTGCACAAACCTGTAATCAGCACATTTTGCTGCAAAACACATACTATTCTAGCACAATTTATTGCATAGCAGTACATTATGCTCTGTGGACCTTATAAATCTGCATTATAGTAGGCATAGTATATCTTATCCTAAATGCCATAAAAAGGAGCCAACTTTATAACATTATAAAATGCTCCAAACACGCATAACCACCCATCTCTCTCTCACTCTCTCTTGTTATGTGTTTACAATTAGTATTTATTTTCAGAATAATGAAATGGTTAAACCATTGTGTAGTAGTTTCTTTGAGATTTCGATCTACTTTTCATATACTGCAAAATGTGAAGATAGAAAGAAGACTTACTGAATAGCAACATTTGCTGACATTAGAAATTGTATATGTCTGGGCCATTAATATCATTGAACAAATTGGTCCTAGTTTCCTTGTCAAACAAAGTAACAAACATGTACTATTGTATGGGTGATGATGTTATTTTGTACGTGTGTTGAGTTGTTGTAATACAATATAAAACTGAAGAATTGCAATAGAACAACATTGATCAACCCCATAGAATGTTCCCTTTAAGGACTTTGAGTGTAGCATACACTTAATACTTACTGTATTACCTTTTGAATGGGAGTACTGAGCATGTAAAAAAAGTGTCCCATGTAAAACTCTTTTTTGGGGGGGGGGGGGGGGGGCGGTGGGTGGGCCATGAAATTTTTTGATATTGGACGTCAAATAGTAATAAACATTTTCAGCATTCTTATATAGTGGGTGTGGTTTGAGATGTCAGCAGGCAATTTGATTGGTTTTTGGCTGATTTTCAGCCGACACGCCCATACATTATGAGACAATGGTGTATAGTTTGGGCGGGGTTTAATTCATTCGAAAAATAATACCTTCAGTGCGTATGATCAACGCATCATCGCGTTAGCGTGCCCTACACAAAGTCGCCGCCGTATGCGTTGTGGGTATAACGCAGCGATGACGGGTGCGTGTGTGCTAAAGAACGCGATTAATTTGAAGCAGGATGTTGGAAAACAGCTCGCTGGATTCGCCAATTTTATAAAGGGGGAAATTTGTTGTTGTTTGTTTCAAATAAATATAACAAACTGCGTTATTTTATGATAAAAGATCAAAATAACCAATAAACTAAATAAAGAATGAGAATATACGGCGACCATACACGACTCCAAATATGGTACAGCCTATACATTATAAGACCATCGTCTATAGCAAAACAGCTAAGAACTATATTTTATTCTCTTATTCTTTAATGTGTTATAAAAGAAATTCTACCCATTTTGGAGCTTTTGTTATCTAATTATGGCCAATTTATTTCGGGCATGTGAAATTCAGCTTTGGCCCATTTTCATGTTTCATTAGAATCGTCATTCAGTGTGTAATTGAACATAATCAATAATAATCTAACTGCTAAATGTTGATTGGTAGTTCCATATTATCCATGACAAACCATTATTTGAATATAAGATTGCATTTTAAACAATACATAACCGTAAATCATCATTGGAATCTCAAAAGCAGGGTTTTTTCAATCAAATATCCAATTCATGTTCAATCAAAAGTGCCCAAAGTGGGATTTACTTGTTACTGAATCAAGCATCTCTGGGGTTATGGGGTGCAATTTATTGTGATGAAGTGTACTGTAAAAGCTGAAATATTCGTGTTGGTTTTATTTTCGCGCAAACTCTTTTTCCGCGAAAATATTGTTTTCAACATTCATGCAGTCATGTATGGTTTATAAAATCCAGTGCATCCAGACGGTTGCCCGCGAAAAAAATAATTCGCGAAATGTCTTTGATTTAAAAATCTGCAAAATTATGTCTACCTGAAAATATCAGCTTTTACAGTATTTAGTAAAGGACTAACAGGTCTTTACCAACAATCTATTTTTAAACAAAAAACATAGGATGTAATTCTAATTATTTATGACCCCATGGTACACCTTTTTTACACACTCTGAACTCTAAGGAAACCAGCAGCAAATAAATATGGGAAAACCTAATGTGAGCCTTCTTTGCGTACCAAACCAGTTATATTCAATTTACTGTCATATTTGTTGTGCGATAATGACATTGCATATTCAATTTATCACAGCTCTGCAATTGCATGTAACATATCAAGTACCTGCTATATCAACCCGTTTTATGGTTATTTATGCAGCGACTACTATTATACCTGTATGTCATTGTTAGTGATTGTTGTTATTAATAAAAAAAATCATTATTCCTTGCATATTTCTTTGTATGTGTATTATAATTTATCATGGGTTTGTTATATTTTTATATCTGAAATTTAGAACGATTATACTTGATTGATAGGTAAGTTTGGTCACTTAGAATTGCCAAAATGGTTAGCACTTTGGGGATATGTTGCTGTTTTTCATCCGTTTCCGTGACACTAAATGGACATTTGCTTTTCACTGTATCTTCAGAAAAATACAACCAGCACTCAATAATTTACTAATTTGTAGCTGCGATTCAAAGCCACAATTGAGTAATATTTCATAAGACTGGCTTATATATGTAGTAGCAATGTTATGAGGTAGGAGGTAGAACTTATTGAAGACCCTCGTATATAACAATCTGGTAATAATACAATAATACAAAATACTTATGGAGCGCCTTACAACAAGTTCTCAAAGCGCTATACAAAGAGAAAAGTAACAATACATAAAATACAAAAATATATGAGAGACATACAAAAACTGCGTATCAAAGTTCATATTCAAAGTTCATATAGACTTTGGGTATTGGCAGTAATAAAAAAATAGGTGGTGTGCACTCCTTTACGTTTGTTCCCAAGTTGCATCAATTGGTTCACTGCAACTCAGAAAATATGCATAATACAAGAAACACAAACGGGCAATGGTTAAAAATGTCAATGAAAGTGACGTTTATAAAAATACAAATGTCGGCAACTTTGTCCTAGACCATCCCCAAACTGTATTTTTCAGCCGCAAAGAGGTACATAAATAAAATTGTTTGCAATGGAACAATTATGCATCGAGGTTTACACAAATACCTTAAGTAGATTTCTTGTGAACTCCAGCATGCTAGCACCACTAAAGATTCAACAGGGCTTTTCCCCAAAACAAAGAGTGCAAAACATGTAATTAACCGTTGCAGGTCGTCTGACTCCAACCCTATGAAACTTCACAAAAGAAGTTGAATCCCCACTAAAATGTGCATATTATGTGTTATTCAAAAAGGGTCTATAAGAAAAACAAGAGAGGACTTAAAGGGGCATTGAGAGATTTCACAAAAAATAAAATTCAATATTTTCACATTGTTTAGATAGATGTTACATAGAAACCCTCTCATGTATGATTTCTTCAAAAAAAATGAAAATATGAAAAAAATGAAGGTATATTGGTGCTTTTCACTTTTTTTTGTATTTTGGTTGAAAGTCACCACCAATTGAATCAGGGAGGTCATGACTAAGCATCACGTAACAAGCCATAGGTGGTCTTCAAGGTTATTTTGAATAAACATGAAATAAATAAGTGAGAAGCCATCTGTAGCCTTTTAGATGAATATGGGTAGTTTCGATATGATCATATAGAAACTCAAAATGCTAGCAAATCCATGAATTTCACATGAAATACTGCAAATTAAGCTCTATAATTTTGGATGGTAGTTAGTACGTATATATAAGCATTACGTATGTCAAAAACCCAACTTCTGAAAATATTGAGGGCTCCCTCCATTAAGGATCTCTTAGTGCCCCGTTAACAACACCTTTCATTGAAATGTAATAACCCTTTCAATCGGGAATACCTTTACAAATATACGGGTTTTCAAGGGCAACACATTTTGTTGTAACCTAATTTTATTAAACTTAAATAACACATTTTGAACTTGGTGCGGACACTGTCAAGGTTATGGCAAATTATTAAGGGGAAAAGAGAATTGGGTTCCGCTATTTAATTCGGGCTGCTAACCGCTCCCTATTCATGGGCGCAATCCCACTACTGCTCCACATGGGGACCTTTGCCTGCTACGTTTCCGCCCTGGGCCAGTACGTCCGATGCCGAGCTTAGTGCGGATGCCCAATCGTCATAGACCAACGACTAACAGTTCTCCCGAACGCAAACGATCCACCAACCCCGCTACCCCGGCTTCCATGTAGCTGGATTACAGACGCACGCCACTACGTCCAGCCGATAAAGATGAGCATGATTTATAAGTGTCAAAATATTGCGCAATTTCAATATGGCCGTATTAATGCCACTGTCAGCAGATGTCTATTCGTTTAATCGAGATGATTTACTAATACTAGTATGAGAATCAGCTTTAGTTAATACATTTCTTAATGCGTGAATTATCTACATGTAGGGGAGATGCGGGAGAGTTGAGCCATTTTTTATATTTTGTGTCACCATATGCGGAAGATAAACTTTAGAGTGTTGTTTTCGTTGTGAAACAATAACAGTTGGGATAGGCTTATTCATACAAAAGGTTTGAAAAAAATTGGTAAAGGGGCTCAACTCTCCCTACAGTATGGGAGAGTTGAGCCACCATTACAAGTCAATGGCTGGTGAAAAAACCAAAATCATATTTTTTCAACTTTTGATTTATTAATCCTTAAAGTAAATATGGTGCTCAATTGTTATTATCATGGCACAAAATAACATTTTCTCTCATTTATTATACATTTTTCACCTTTAGTCCAAAAATCAAAATGTTACTACATGTTTTCCCTATGCTCAACTCTCCCCATGACCAATGGCTCAACTCTCCTCACGGTGACCATTTTTTAAATAACCCCATCCTGTCTGGTGTAGAACTTTTGGTAGTATACAATAGTTCTCTAAAATAATGGTCATATATACCCCCTTCAATAAACAAATTACCGCTATTATATTCTAAGTCTTGCTATGGGAAAAAAGACAAAACATTTATTTTTCTATTTTTCACTCAAAAGTGAAAAAAATGATTTTGTTTAGGTATCTTTGATACTGAGCACACATGACAGTAGAGTTTAACACTAAGAATGTCGTATTGATGCTATAAACAATATATGCCAATATAAATTTTAGTAAGTTACTACTTTTCGAGTTATAGGGGGTGGTTCAACTTCAACTCTCCCGGTGGCTCAACTCTCCCGCATCTCCCCTATAATGTAATGACATCATTTGATACATGATTTAATTACTCAATGAAAATGACTGAACCAATACCTGAGTTAAAAAGAGAAAGCGAATTCATTTTAAATTAAATTCAAGAACATAGAAAGGGGGTATAGGCTAGCTCAGTGGTAGAGCATTCGACTGCAGATCGAGAGGTCCCTGGTTCAAATCCGGGTGCCCCCCCCCTTATAATTTTATTTTCACCTTTAGTTATAACCTAATCTGATTACAGGGTCCAATTTAAAATTTTAATATCATGTTTAATTATTTTCATTTCAAATTTATTTGAGATATGAGCATATCATAATGTTGTCATGGTCAGATGGAATTTGACCATAATTTAAACGAAACCTCTGCAGGATGCATGAATGCGTTACCATGATAGCTTTCACTTTAAATGCTGTGTTGGAAAATATTCATATTCCCGCCTCTTTTCTATCGAATTTTGAATTTATGACAGATTTTTGAACTAACATCAACAACAAAAACATAAATTGCAAAGAGAGAGGCAAAATGTGGTAAAAGTGTAGCAGTATTCATGCTACATACTTGAGCCGGGGGGGTACTCGGATTTGGTTTGGTCGGGGGTGTGCCGCTGGAGATTCAAAACCCATACCCATTTTTAGGGGTAATTTTGGAAATATCGGTACCCATTTTTAGGGGTTTTGCTTCATTTTAGACCAAATTTTCGCAAATTATCGGGAAAATAGACCTAATTTTTGCAATTTTTCGCGAAAATAGACGAAAATTTCGCGAAAATAGACCCATTTGTAAAAAGTGACCCCATTATTAGGGATTTCCAGCACAAAATCATACCCCATGTTTAGGGATTTTGTGCCCAAAAAGCTACCCATTAGAGCGGCACACCCCCGTATACCGTCTTGGGTGAGTACCCCCCCCCCCCCCGGGACCACGGAGAGTATCATGTCATATATTATTATGCTGTCTCATATAGCATAACCGTCACCGTATAATGTTGTCTACAGTAGATAGCATTACTGTCACATAATGCTCACAATAGACGATAGCATTATAAGGGCTTTTATCTTATTCTTTTGTCACTTTCAATGACATTTTAACCCCTGCCCATTTGCGTTGAGTTGTTGTGAACCAATTGATTGGCCCATCAGAGCTCTTTGTAGAGAGTTACCTGTTTGATTTCTAATCACTCAGTTCATTAACCTTTGTTAATGTCTTTTGGGCTATAATTGTTCTCATTTGGATTTTATATACAAACACAAAAGTCAATGAATGTGTATTTATATTGTTTCGGGTGAAATTAAAAATGTATGCTCGCTCACGATGTTGATGGTGTAAATAATGGTATTAATGATGCCAGCACAAGATAGCATCACCGTCACACAATACTTGCTGTCTCCAGTAGATAGCATCGCCACCACATGCTGTTTACAGCAGTGGATAGTATAATCGCCTCATAGCATTCCTGTCATACATGTATATTGCTCACAACAGAAGAAAACATTACAAGTCAATGATGTGTTTGTGTTGTTTTAAAGTTTAGAAGAAAAAAAATCGATGCTCACTCATTGATATTGATGTGTTACGTTACATTGAATACTGAATGATGAATTGCATGCAAGTAATCTAAGATTTTTAAGATCCCGCCAGGTGAAACCAGTGTAATTGTTTTAACTGGTTTCACGTTAAGACGTTAAAACGTCTTAACTATCTATACAGGTGTGAAATCAATACGTAATAATAATACCACGAGTGACCCTAATTAGAATGATTGATTTTCATAGATTGGAAGTGTAATTGTCTATACTCTATGCCTTAAGTGACGTTGCCATTTAAAGGGACATTAAGTGGTGTTGAAAATTTTAAATGTTTAACAATTTACTTCAGAATTCAAGATGAACATTAAAAATTGCCATTACTGTTGTTTCTACTAACAAAAACACAGCAAAACTTGATTAAAACAATATCATCGCTATTTATTGAAAAACGCCCTCTATGCAAATATGGTTCGCGTTATGTATCACGCGTACTGCAGGGGGATACTGTCGGACGTAAAATGCTCGTTGCGGCTCTACGAGCATTTTTGAATCGACGTTTTCTTGTACAAAGAGGGCTGATTTTTCTTAATCCTTAGGTGTAAGTTCATACATGTCGTCGCTGTTCTGACATACCGGCACATGACTTTACTTAATTCTGTTGTGATGTGCCGTTATGTCAGAACAGCGACGATGTAATACAATTATAAAAATAAACTAATCCCAGTTTTTATCATAATTGAGGGCGCAGCGCCCCTTTAATGATATCTTTCTGGTCATTTCCTGTAGACTTACCAGTGGACCAACAGATTTTGGAGAGATTCTCTTCAAATAGCTATCATTTTGCCGCCATAGCATTATTAACATTGAGATTTTCAGCATAGATGGCCAAGATGATATCTTTGAGGAATATGTAAAAAAAAAAAAAACCAAATCCCACAATTTTGAAAATGATATGGCTTTGAAAAACTGTCAACGTTTTATTGAACCACACTGTACTGCTCCACATGGGGCTTCAGTGTTAGTGCTAATAATACACAGATTTGTTTAATTTTAGGTAATACTTGTTTGAATGTCACCCCGTGGTGAGTAAATACTCATAATATGATGACGCCTTGATCGAAAAACAATTTGATGCTTTCTGTAAATCCTATTTAAAACGTGCATGGTCGTGTAGGACAGTGTTGTTGAGTAACAATGATATTAATCAACATCCACACTCCACTTTACGCTTCATTTGACTTTATGAGCCTATCTCTGTGTATGATATAATATTGATGATTGTATGTTTATTTTGTATTTATTTCTCTCTTATGTCTATGATCATATTTGTTATTGTACCTTGTATTTTTGTGTATTTTACTCTTATTCTTGCATTCTTTTGGATGAACCACCTTCGGGTGGGTGCCGCTGTTTCAATCAATCAATCAATCAATCAATCAATCAATCAATCAATCAATCAATCAATCAATCAATCAATCAATCAATCAATCAATCAATCAATCAATCAATCAATCAATCAATCAATCAATCAATCAATCAATCAATCAATCAATCAATCAATCAATCAATCAATCAATCAATCAATCAATCAATCAATCAATAGGTGAATGAATAGGTGAATGAATAGGTAGGTGAATGAATGAATAGGTAGGTGAATGAATAAATAAATAAATCAATCAATCAATCAATCAATCAATAAATCAATAAATCAATAAATCAATAAATAAATCCACAATTTCTGCTATTGGTCACAGGTCACTAATAGGTATATCAAATAAGGTGGGATCGTTTCAAAAAATCCTTAACATCGTGATACGTGTCTCTATTTTAAATAGAAGTTGTCAAAAAAACATAACATTTTTGGTATCATATTAAAGACAATTTATCCAGCTACCGAATAAAAAAAGAATTAAAGCCACATGTTTAGCAACAGTGAAGTTATCAATCTAAACGTCGAGTGAGTCAAGGGTGGGAGCGGTGGATGAGGAGCCGGTGGATGAGGAGCCCATAGGTTTGTACACAAAATAGCGGAAAACTAGAACTTTTGAAATTGATGCCATTTTAAAAGTATACATAGGAAAGTTTTCAAACTTCTCATATGTGTTAATAACATGTGCCTGCTACTATGAATACTAATATTGAATTGTTATCTAGACATTCTCTACTAGAATATGATGTTCAATTCAGGGAGTGTTTTAATGTAAAAAATACACAGTTTTATTCATTTTATTGATTAAACAATGGCCAAATCGCAGTCTCTCTATTTCATTTGTGTGACTCTTCAGTCCTTTTCTACCCTGGGTAGTAAAACATTTAACTAAAAAAGCCAGAAGTGTTTCTTCACAGAATTGTTCATAGATTCATGAAAAATTTGCTATTTAGACCTATTTTGGACCACCCTGTATTCAAAATAAAAGGAACTTTAACGATATTCATGTAGTTCATGTTGATAATCATTTTCTTTTAAATCAAATGGTCCATGCTAACTAAATTTCATAGAATATTATATACAAACCTTCATTTTATGCATTATTTCATCATAATTTTAGACACCCTGTACTTTTCCTGTGTACATTTTGGGCAAATGATTCTTAGCAAATTTGGTAGCACCTTCTGCGGTTGTTCTGATTTTGGTGACTATTTTCAGCTAAACCCTAATTGTACAAACTATCAAACTATTTTGTGAGGAGCAAAAACGATCAAATTTTTTATGTTCCACCCTGTAAAAATTGTACACACCCTGTATAATTTGATTATTTTTTGCAAAAATAAAAAACCTTGAATCTTAAGCTTTCCAACAATATATAGTTTGTGGGTCATTAAGTATGTACAACTTAAGTTTTGTCCCGTTTAATCAGAATTGGTGCATTTCTCAACATTATTAGAAGTGAAACTTTTTTTGGACCAGTTTGTGACTTCTGACCTATTCAATGATTACAATATGATCTATTATCCGCGTACTAATTTCTAACAATGCCAACAGGTGCGTCGGCTTGCCGCGCGCTCGGCGCCAGACAACATTGTACATGTACATGTACATCTCCCTATATAAAACAGCAATCACGGTATGGATAATAAGTGGCGCTAAATTCAAAAGTAACGTGGAGAATAAAATTTTGAATTCAGTCACAGCCAACAATTAGCCGGTTATCATGGAAGTATGGAAGTGTCTTGTACTTCCGTGAGTATCGCTTATATTGATATTAAATTCAAATAAAGTTGAGGTCAATTTAAAAAAAATATTAATTTTTAAAATAAAAAAAATCAAGAACAAAAATCAGTATCGATGCAGTCGGGCCCCATAGTATATGGCGACTAAATGGCGTGCTATGATGTGTCGAACTCTGGGGAGGGGTCGTGGGGGAGGGGTGTAGGGGTTCAAGTGGATAGAAATAATACCGTCGACAGGCTACCGAATTTTGCCGCTGTAAAATTGAGGATTTAAGGCAAGTAGGCCTACGAGTAATTTGCACTCACGCCTAAAAATATAGTAAAAAATCTTAAAACCCGACATGGCTAAATGGGACATACAGAGCCTAATACGCAAGCAATTGTCTCCACATTTCGTGATATGATTCAAGACAAAATTGAACATTTGCTGATATAAAATAAAGTGTATACATAGTCATCGTTCCTTTGAAATTAGAGGTCCAAGTTCAAAAATGTATTTTTGTATTAAAAGGTACTGATTTTAGTCAAGTTCGAGCGATTTGAACGCTAAACCACGCTTGACGTCTGCCGCGTGGAAAGTGTTAAGAATAGCATGATTTTGTTGTTGTTCACTGTTAAAACACTGTTTAAAAAATAGTTGTTTAACATTTTTTAGCCAACATTGTTTAAATTTTAAACAACATTGGTTTTGATTTTCATAAATTTAACCAATAGTTGTTTAAAATTTAACCAACATTGTGCAAAAATATGTTAAACAACAGTTGAGCGATTCACCGGTTAACTAACAGTTGTTTAAAAGAGCATGTTTTAAACAACGTTGAATAATTTCTTAACAAGTTGTTTAAAACATGTTCTTTAAACAAATGTTAGTTAACCGGTGAATCGCTCAACAGTTGTTTAACATATTTTTGCACAATTTTGGTTAAATTTTAAACAATTATTGGTTAAATTTATGAAAATCAAAGTATATTTTACTAATGTTGTTTAAAATTTAAACAATGCTGGCTAAATTGTTTTAAACAACAAATTGTTATAGATTCAAACAAAATATTAAAAATCAATTAAGTCTATAAAAATGCTGAAGTCTCAACATTATTTTAAATCAATATTTTGAAGATAGCGAAAAGTGTTTAATTCATTATTTACAGCGAGAACATCCATGCAGGTACTTTGATGCGAGCTCTATTATCCGCGTTCTAATTAGAGAATAATTACTGCGTAACAACTGTTTTCGCGAATTTGTTGTGAAATAAGCGGTTGATGTTATGGTCTGAGGAATTGTCCCGAAGGGGCGCAGCCCCTGAGGGACAATTCCGAATGACCATAACAGCAACCGAGTATTTCACAACAAATTCGCGAAAACAGTTGTTAAGCAGTCATTATTCTCATTCATTACTGAAAAAGATGCATATTTATCCAAATCGTTGATTTGTACCGATATAATCTCGCTAATAATTAATTAGTTGTTTTGTTTATTTTGTCCACCCTGCCCTTCTTAGTTATTGAAACAGTCCGAGTCGGGTCATCCCCTCATCAACCAATCAGAAATAAGCTTTAATCGTGTTTCCTCATAATTCAATGAATATTCAGTTTAGGGGCGTGAGGCGTTTATTTGATTGGTCGGTCAGTGAGCAAAACAATGGAACACTTTGGCGCAGTACTTTCGGGCAATTATTAGTATCCTGCGCTCGGCGTGCGCGTTCTCATCTAACGATTCATTTTATTGGAGCGCACTTGATACGCAGCTATCGCGATTATTCATGAAGTAATGAATTTCTAACAATGCCAACAGGTGCGTCGGCTTGCCGCGCACTCGGCGCGAGACAACATTGTGCATGTAGGCCTACATGTACATCTCCCTATATAAAACATCAATCACGGTATGGATAATAAAGTGGCGCTAAATTCAACAAAAGTTACGTGGAGAGTAACATTTTGAATTCAGTCACAGCCAACAATTAACCGGTTATCATGGAAGTATGGAAGTGTCTCGTACTTCCGTGAGTATCGCTTATATTGATATTAAATTTAAATAAAGTTGAGGTCAATTAAATTTTTTTTTTTTTAAAAATCAAGAAAAAAAATCAGTATCGATGCAGTCGGGCCCCTAATATATGGCGTGCTATGATGTGTCGAACTCTGGGGAGGGGTCGTGGGGGAGGGGTGTAGGGGTTCAAGTGGATAGAAATAATACCGTCGACAGGCTACCGAATTTTACCGCTGTAAAATTGAGGATTTAAGGCAAGTAGGCCTACGAGTAATTTGCACGCACGCCTAAAAATATAGTAAAAAATCTTAAAACCCGACATGGCTAAATGGGACATACAGAGCCTAATACGCAAGCAATTGTCTCCACATTTCGTGATATGATTCAAGACAAAATTGAAAAGTTGCTGATATATAAAAGAGTGTATAGGCCTACATAGTCATCGTTCCTTTGAAAGTAGAGGTCAAAGTTCAAAAATGTATTTTTTTAAATAAAAAAGTACTGATTTTAGCCAAGTTCGAGCGATTTGAACGCATAAGGATAGCATTTTTTTTTAAAATCGATATTATGAATGGCACCATTGAAGAGTTAGCTATTTCAATTTGACCTATTATTTATGTTCAGAGTTAAGCAAACACCAGAATTTTACTTGAATTCAAAAATTCATGTCAGTAGATTCTGAGACAATTGAAGCGCGCTAAATTAGCCATAGCGAACTTAGTAAAAATCTTAAAACCCGACATCGCTAAATGGGACCTATAGAGATTTGTTGTTGGTTTAAGTTGTAATTGTTGTTTGTTGTTGTTGTTACACTGTTAAAACATTGTTTAAAAAATAGTTGTTTATAAAAAAAATCAGCCAACATTGTTTAAATTTTAAACAACATTAGTTTTGATTTTCATAAATTTAACCAATAGTTGTTTAAAATTTAACCAACATTGTGCAAAAATATGTTAAACAACTGTTGAGCGATTCACCGGTTAACTAACAGTTGTTTAAAAGAGCATGTTTTAAACAACGTTGAATAATTTCTTAACAAGTTGTTTAAAACATGTTCTTTAAACAAACGTTAGTTAACCGGTGAATCGCTCAACAGTTGTTTAACATATTTTTGCACAATTTTGGTTAAATTTTAAACAATTAGTGGTTACATTTATGAAAATCAAAGTTTATTTTACCAATGTTGTTTAAAATTTAAAACCCGGTGAAACAGCAACAGCGATGGAGAAAATGTAAACAGTAATGAAACACAAGACTTTTTTTTAAATTTTGTCAAATGTTACGGGGGGGGGGGGGGTGTGGGTGGCGCCCGCCCCCTCCGCCCCTGTATCCGCCACTCCTTTATCCGCCACTGCATATAACACCGAGCGACCCTTTTTGCATGCCCACCAATAACATGTGACCAAATATTTTACAACTCCCAGTGCTCCGGGCTATGTCTTATTTCTCGAGAAAAATCAATGCTCCATCTTAGAAGTTGTGGCATTATTCACATCAACATCAGTATGTGTAGTGCAAATTCAAGCCTTTTGTTAAGCGGTTATTTTGGAGTGTAAATGCCATTTTCTTTCTGCGCTTGGCGCATATTTTCTTAAAACCTATCGACAAAAACTTTTACTATGAGACGACTTTTGGACAGCAGTGGCAGCGCCATGGGGGCATTTGCCGCCCCCAAACATATTTCCTGCCCCCCCCCCCCCCAGTTTGCCCCCCCAAAATTTTTTTTCAAAAAGAATAAAATTTGACCAAATTTGATCATTTTAGCATAAAATATCAAATTTTGGCACGCTGCGCGCACATTTTATAACCATTATTAGGTATAATTAGACCAAATGTTTGCAATTTTGCTTACCAGATTAATTACAATTACACCAAATTTGGTGCGCCCATTTTTTTAATTCTTGCCCCCCCCCTAACATTTGTCTTGCCCTCCCTTTTGCCCCCCCCCCCCAAAAAAAAAACCCACAAAAACAAAACAAAAACAAAATTGCTGGTGCCGCTGCTGGACAGTAAATCTTTTCTGTGCCTCGGACGATATGGTGGAAAATATAATCATCAACGGTCAAGACATTAGAGTGTATAATGTTACAAAATCCAATTTCATGATTTAAAAAATGTGATTTATTGCATGTTTTTCACCTCGTCTCAGCTTTGCACCAATGCTCACAAAAGTAGAACGTTTCACTAGATTATACGTTTCTGTTCAGAATGTTCTAACTTGTTCTTGGTTTCTTGGTTCTTGGTTTGGTTTCCTCCATAATACTCTGCAAGGAAGTTGTAACAGGAGTATCCCTGAACGTACAATCGCGGACATAATTAGTTGGAACATCCATGTAATAATTACGCTTTAATGCGTTACTGTTTGCGCAAAATATACACTATCGAATATTTGAGTTACGTTTCATTTTCAAATAATACCCTTAAGTAGAGAATAGAAATTATAAACGACATATTCCTAGATTTTTGACCAAATTTCAGGATTGCGGACCATAAAATCGGGTAATGTGAGCCGAAATGGCTTTATATCAGTTCTCAACATTACAGAGCATCATATTTGGGACAAGTAATGAGAAAGAAATGTGAATTATATTTTTAAAAAATCACAAGAAAATGCTTTATAGGTGAATTTCATTTAAATAGCATAATTCGGGTAGTACCCTTTAATTTGACCTTTTCCCCCTCATATATGGTTTACAAACATATCAGATCTGGAATCAGCACCAAATTTCGTTTCAAAAAAATGTTTTTGATTTTGTGGTATATCATTCCATCAAAGAATAGAGTAATTATTAAAGGCATATTCCTAGATTCTTGACCAAATTTCAGGATCGCGGACCATTAAAGCGGGTAATGCCCCTTTAATGTGAGCCGAAATTGCTTTATATCAGTTCTCAACATTACAGAGCATTATAGTTGGGACAAGTAATGAGAAAGAAATGTGAAATATTAAAAGAATCACAAGAAAATGCTTTAGGTGAATATCATTAAAAAACTAAATTCGGGTAGTATCCCTTTAAATTGACAATTTTCCCCACACAAATGGTTTACAAACTTATCAGATCTGGAATCAGCACAAAATTTCAGTTCATAAAAATGTTTTTGATTTTGTGGTATATTATTCCATCAAAGAATAGAGTAATTATTAAAGGCATATTCCTAGACTTTTGACCAAATTTCAGGATTGTGGACCATAAAATTGGGTAATATCCCTTTAATGTGAGCCGAAATTGCTTTATATCAGTTCTCAACATTACAGAGCATCATATTTGGGACAAGTAATGAGAAAGAAATGTGAAATATTAAAAGAATCACAAGAAAATGCTTTAGGTGAATATCATTAAAAAACTAAATTCGGGTAGTATCCCTTTAAATTGACAATTTTCCCCACACAAATGGTTTACAAACTTATCAGATCTGGAATCAGCACAAAATTTCAGTTCATAAAAATGTTTTTGATTTTGTGGTATATTATTCCATCAAAGAATAGAGTAATTATTAAAGGCATATTCCTAGACTTTTGACCAAATTTCAGGATTGTGGACCATAAAATTGGGTAATATCCCTTTAATGTGAGCCGAAATTGCTTTATATCAGTTCTCAACATTACAGAGCATCATATTTGGGACAAGTAATGAGAAAGAAATGTGAAATATTAAAAGAATCACAAGAAAATAATTTATAGGTGAATTTAATTAAAAACACATAATTCGGGTAGTATCCCTTTAATTTGACAACTTTCCTAGGTTCGGATTTTACACTCACCAGATTTGAAATCAGCACAAAATGTCAGTGTAGAAACACGGTTCAAATTTTGTGGTGTATTCCATGCATGGTTCCCCCAAAAAATCATTCTTGGATCCCCAGCTAACATTGACAACATCCAGCTCATGCAACGAGAAAGCTGCAACCGGATGCCTACTAGAAAGCTGCAACCATTGGGCAACGAGAAAGCTGCAACCGGATGCCTACTAGAAAGCTGCAACCGGTTGCCTACTAGAAAGCTGCAACCGGTTGCCTACTACATGTAGAAAGCTGCAACCGGTTGCCTACTAGAAGTGAATATATTAGTTGCCCATCCCTAGTGGGCAACTAGTAGTGCAACCAGTGGGCTACCGGAAAGGCTCACTTCTAGTGGGCTACCAGAAGTCACGAACGGCTGTGGACATGACATTGCTTTAGAATGGTTTAAAACCTCGGTATAGTGAATTGTATCTTTATTATATTTTTAATGGTGTCTGTAAAGATATGTAATTATCACTAATTAAGGTTTGGTAATTACAATAATGATGCTAATCACACAAAATAATAATTCAATGAACTAATATACACAAGATTAATAATTGATATTGCCCATCCCATTGGAAATACATAGCACGCATCCTCACCCTCATGCATCCTCACCCTCCTCCACCCCCTGACTAATTGTAATTAACGAGTTATAGTAATTAAACTCAACTTGGTTTATATTTTTTTCTTACAGATACTATTAAAGCAATAAGTTATCTTCCAAATGAGACTAAATATACTCAATTGTGATGTATGATTTGAAAAATATAGGCATTTGAATGGCAAATAAGCAAAAAATGTGACAAATCCACCCTTTTTAGGGTCCCAACTTAAGAAATGTGACCATATACGTTTCTTCAATATTTAGTTCAATAATATTGCACATTTATTTATTGCATTCATTTTTTCAACATTCAATTTTTCATTGGTGCCTTTCCGATCTCTCTTTATAATGTTCTTTCATTGTTTCTTTCCCTTATTTCCTGATCCATTTTTGCTGGTCGGCGTAGACGAACAGCCTATGATCCCAACGGTGACTGTCTCACTGACTCACTGACTCACTCACAGCCTTTACGTTCCATGTTGCCTATGGTGGCTTATTTGGCCCAATAAGCCCAATGAGTATTAATCGACGGCATCGACGGCACATTTAGACCATGGGCCTGTTATGGAATAATGCACCCCTAGACCGTGGGCCTGTTATGGAACCATGCACCCTTAGAGGCATGCATTTAGACCGTGGGCCTGTTTTTGAACTATTCACCTTTTGAAGGATAAATTTAGACCATGGACTTGTTATAGAATCATGCACCCTTTGAGGGAAACGTTTAGACCGTGGGCCTGTGATGGAATAATGCACCCTATGAGGAATACATTTAGACCATGGGCCTGTTTTTGAACTATTCACCCTTTGAAGGATACATTTAGACCGTAGGCCTTTATAGGATTATGCACCCTTTGAGGGATACATTTAGACCGTGAGCCTGTTATGGAACCATGCACCCTTTGAAGGATACATTTAGACCGTGGGACTGTTATAGAATTATGCACCCTTTGAGGGACACATTTAGACCGTGAGCCTATTATGAAACCATGCACCCTTTGAGGGATACATTTAGACCGTGAGCCTGTATGGAACCATGCACCCTTTGAGGAATACATTTAGACCGTGGGCCTGTTATGGAACTAATGCATCCATTACGCTACAAGGCCCGCTTAGCAGCGCTATAAATTGCTGTCCTAAAAACCGGCAACAAATTTAAATATTCGCCTTCCATCAAAGGTGGTTGCTATATGACATAATTCTCATGTGCAACCAACCGGCAGTATTGCAACACCCATTGAGTAGTTTAAACGCATTATAAGCGTGGATGTAATTTGCAACATAATGGAAACTCACCCATGCAGTTAGCAAGAAGTACCGTCGTACACGCCCCGAATTTAAATATACAACCAGGAAATCCTCTCGTAGTAAGTGATAACAATAGGCTTACTAGACCGAATTAATAGCGCTCCTAAGCGGACAATTTACGTCATGGGAATAAACCGTGTATTATATAGCTACAACGTTTTTTAATTGGTTTGAGCATGCGCACTTGAGTTACGGGACGTCTAGCAAGACATTGCCCATTAAGAAATATATTAACTTAGCTGATTCTCATACTAGTAAATCATCTCGATTAAATGTTGATAGACATCTGCTGACAGTGGCAATACGGCCATATTGAAATTTTGCAATATTATACACTTATAAATGCTCATCATTATATCGTCTGGGCATAGTGGCGTGCGTCTGTAATCCAGCTACATGGAAGTTGGTGGATCGTTTGCGTTCGGGAGTACTGTTAGTCGTTATTCTATGGCGATTGGGCGTCCGTAGCAGGCAAAAGTCCCCATGTGGAGCAGTAGTGGGATTGCGCCCATAGGGAGCGGTTTAGCAACCCGAACTAAATAGTGGAACCCAATTCTTTTTTCCTTAATAATTTGCCATAACTGATAACCTTGACACCAAGTTCAAAATGTGAGAATTTTTGTTAACGCTAACCAAACCTTTTGCCAGAATTGTTTTCGAAGGGGATCGTTTTGTATGCCTAGCGAAGGAGTCCACCCGAACGTCCCTTTATCATAACAAAATAGAGATATCATCGCTAAAAGTACCGTGTACTTGATGTTTTGACTTCATTTTTCATATTTACTGACAAAAAAACCAATACATTGACAATCATGAATGTTTGAGATTCATTATTATTTTTGTATTAGAATAGTGTGATGCCACCAAATAAATTAATCATGACAATAAAGTTTAAGCCATAGAGCTTAAACTCTTTTAGCCAATGAAGCAGAAATTGTTTGCTATAGTTTGCTGGTCTCCCGTAGCAACCTTTTGACCACTCACGATCCACTTCCGGGAGCCCGCGGATTATTCCTTTGTTTTTGTGTTTTTCTGCTCGTATCCCATTTTTGTTTTTATCATTCGCTTATTTGCTCTGTACCAAGTAGGTTGATTTCTAAAATAAAACCTCTCCCACCCTCCCAGTTGTTGCTCTATGACATGTCATGCTTCTGGATGATCTTGGCATCGGTGGGCGGCCATGTTCCTTGATTTTTCTTGGCCGTCCCTCTATTCCCCTTAGAAACCATGTTCGGGGTTGATCATGGTTTCTTCGTACCCTTCCAGGCCTCTGTTCATTGATTTTTCTTTGGCCTGTGGTTGCCCTTCGCGGCATTAGTGTGTGTGAGACCATTTTCTGGATTTTTGGTCTCCACTGGTAAAAAAAACACCCCCAGGCCCTCTGTTCCTTGATTTTTCCTTGGCCTGCGGTTTGCCCTGCGCGGCATCAGATGTGCGAGCCCATGTTCCTTGATTTTTCTTGGTCTCCATAAAATCCTTCCCCTCAGGCCTTTGTTCTTTGATTATCTCAGGCCTTATTTGACTGAGAGTAGCAGTTAAATTGAACTTATTATATAGTTGTGATTGAGGGAGTAAAATTTGAAGAAACAGGGATTTAAATCCCAATTATTGATTCTTAATATAAGAAATATTTATAAATGGTAAATGATAGTTTATTATTAAGCCAAATGTAAATTATTACCTCATTGTATAATTTGTAATCTATCAATTGGCCCACTGGTTTCTACTCATCAAGTAGTTATTTAATCTATTACCATTCAGGAAATCAATTATTTTGTAAATTATCACGTGAGAAATTATCGGTGGTAGATTGGATTGTATTTCAATTGGCGCATTTACAAATTTACAAATTTAATAAAATTGATTTGAGAGAAAGCATTGATAATTCAAGGTTAGGACCATCTTTTAAAAATTGGAGCTCTTTATGAGCATCTCTCTAAAAAGTTTAGGCCTTAGGTATATTCACTCAATTGTAGTCTTTACAACAAATTTACAAAAATTAACCTTGACTGTATTTGTCTAGTAAGACGACCAAAATATGAATATTTATCAATGTATTATATATAAGGTATTGTAACGCTCGCCGAGCAGGGGCTTACAGGGATTACAAGGAATTCGAATAACGACAGGTGATGGAGACACTCTCTATTCGGTTACACTATTTAATGACTATAATATCTGGTATTCTCAAACATGTATATATAATATTGGTTGGTGTTTATCCACGATCCCGTTCGGTAGCTTGGCAATATACTGCTCAGTGGTAAACGACTTGTGAGCCGACTTGAGGTTTCCTCGGAGAGAGCGAATAAGAACCCTAATTCTAACAGCCCACCGCAAAGCTGAGCTATCGGGTTAGAATGGAAATCTGCCCCGTCCTATGCCGCGATATCACACCAGGCCTAGATGCTCTAGACGGTAAGTTGATAAAGAACACAGGAGTACTACTGATTCCACGGGGGTTTTATCCTACCAAATGAACTACGCCTTAACAACCCACCACAAAGCTGAGTTATCGGGTTAAGGCAGGGATATGCCCCGTCCTACGCCGCAACACCCGCACCAGGCCTTTAAAGACGGTGGGTAGGTAAGGAACGAAGGAGTACTACATATGCCTATGGGTAGATCGTAAGGTTCTCTGTGAGGCACCTCGCTTGAGCTCTCCAGCTCGACTCATCTCGACTGACTAGCTTGGCAATATACTGCTCAGTGGTAAACGACTTGTGAGCCGACTTGAGGTTTCCTCGGAGAGAGCGAATAAGAACCCTAATTCTAACAGCCCACCGCAAAGCTGAGCTATCGGGTTAGAATGGAAATCTGCCCCGTCCTATGCCGCGATATCACACCAGGCCTAGATGCTCTAGACGGTAAGTTGATAAAGAACACAGGAGTACTACTGATTCCACGGGGGTTTTATCCTACCAAATGAACTACGCCTTAACAACCCACCACAAAGCTGAGTTATCGGGTTAAGGCAGGGATATGCCCCGTCCTACGCCGCAACACCCGCACCAGGCCTTTAAAGACGGTGGGTAGGTAAGGAACGAAGGAGTACTACATATGCCTATGGGTAGATCGTAAGGTTCTCTGTGAGGCACCTCGCTTGAGCTCTCCAGCTCGACTCATCTCGACTGACTGATTTCAGCCCTATTTATACACTTTTGGATACTAAGGACAAGTTAGTATGCAAATCAAATCATGTGACCGGTAGTCCTATTACTAAACATTCCAGTCAGTATTCCAAGCTACCATCGACATCGTGTATACCCTACCTACTTTATTCGGCCTGTAGGCCAAGGACGTGGAGTGCAATGAACTTGAGAGGGTGAAAGTCAATGTCCCGCATTCTGTAAGTCGGGTCATTACAGTATCATAGTATCCTTGATTATGCGTAATGCATGTCGTGTAAAATTTCGAAATTAAATCGTCTTGGTACAGAGCCGATTTGCTCTTATTCAATTTTGTCTCCCTGCATATATAATTTCTGATGTCTACGGGTAATGGAAAAGTAATGGTCACTTCATGCATTTATATGTGCGAGACCTTAGTTTTCATACAGCTCTAATAAAGATTAAAAATGTATTATTTCATTATTCATCCATTTTATATATAATTAGCTTGCATGGATGCACTAATCCAAGTAATTAGAAACAGTAATGAGCACAGCCATACAATAATTTTATTAACTCCATAGACTTGTCAATGCAAATTCAATAATGCAAAATGAGTAACATGTAGAAGTGGACGGTGGCCCTTTTGCAACAAAGCTCTCCATACATACAGGGATGACATTGTTTCTATGGACTTTATAGTGTGTCGTAATCTGATTGGTTGAATGACGGGGAGAAAGCCAGGGGCAGCTACCAGATCGTAGTTCGATGTCACTTGTATTTACAAATTGGAAGTGTGTACCAACAATTTATTTATGATGTTTGATTTGATTATTATGATTAAATACCCTAGTGAATTAAAAAGTCAATCGTACTCAAGCTCATAAGGAAACAAAAGTGTCTGACGGGCATGGGAAAGCTTTGTGTTTGATGAGGACCTCTTGATTGACTGTATCAACATGTTGATCAATTACACATTTGTACAAGCCCTTATAACTCTCCTAACATGGAATTTACTAGTAGTTTGCCATGGACATCAGTTGGGATATACAACTTTGACAGCGGATCACAAGCTAGTTGGACATTATATCATGAACAAGTATAACATAAAGCGGGCCACCGCCTGTCTTGGTCACTGTTATGGTCATCCGGGATGCTTATCTTGTAATTACCGCCAGAAGGATGGACTTTGTCAATTACTGTCTGGTCTAGCTATGGATCTTAGCGCTCTGGAAAAAGATGCTAATTTCATACATCTGAGGCCAGAGATATGCACCAAGCCGAAGGTAAGAGGTGTTTTTTGCCTCTTTAAAGAAATATTTAGGCAGATACCAAGCTAAATTAAACATTTTGTATTTTGTAAATTTGTACTTTCTAGAACATTGTGATTGAATGGATATTCGTAAGGGTATTTATTTGAATTATCTGGTGTTATAAGACTGCTAGAGAACTGACAAAAATTACGCTTATTTTCCCAGACGGTATAATGACCCTTAAGCCGACGAAAAAACCCCACCCTGTTTTACGGGCCCGACCGACCTATTTGTTTTCGCATTTCAGATTAAACATTTGTTTTGCAATTTTTTTGTTTTGAAAAAGCATGATTTTTTTTTGGAAATGTTAGTGAATTTTTAAAATGTTTGATGTTTTTTTAAATGTCGAAAATTATTGAAAATAAACAAACATTTTCACGAAACTTTTGAGAAAAAACCACCCCAAAAGACGCCCGACCGACTGACCCGAAGTCAGAGGTACTAACCCTAAAAATATTTATCAAGCGCTGTAACTTTTGAACTATTAATATGATGTAATAATAATAATAATGATAATAATAATCATAATAATAATAACACTAATAATAATGTGGATTTATATTGCGCACAAATCCACAAAAATGGCGCTCGAGGTGCGTTACAAAAAAGAAAGGGTAGTAGTATAAGTCAGAGATTCCATTTTTTGCATCAAATTTCACTAAAAATTCTGATTCTTTTCTTCTCTAGGAACAGTATTTTTATTTTTTCATAACAAATGTAGTTTCTAAATTTTTGACCAAAAAGTGTAATTTTTTTTAATTTTAAATACCTCAATTTGCTTTTTTTATGAACAAATAAAAATGCCGTTCCTAGAAAAGTTTATTTAGATGATTTTGGTACAATTTCCGCATTTTTTACCAAAAAATGATTTTGTTACGTTGTCCGAAAAAGTTTGACCAAAAAGGGTGTTTTTATTGATCAAAATTTAGAACTCAGAATTTTTAGTGACATTTGATACCAAAGATTCTCTGACTTGTTTTTCTTCCAAAAATGTTTGCATTTATATTATATACATCACAGGATAGTTCAAAAGTTAAAGCGCTTGATAAATTTCAAATTTTAGAGGTAACACCCCCTTAACCATGTTAAGTTAAAATCTCGATTGACGTCGTTATTTGTATTGTGATTTGTTTTTTAACAGGGTGGTGTGGATTTATCATGCAAATCGGCGCTATCATGTATCGGTTCTAATTCTCAAAAAGGTAAGGATCACCTTAATTTATATGTTAATTTTTTTGGTCCGAATCAACACCAAAATTAGTCCTAGTCTAAGACCTTCCACGAATGTCTTTCAATTTTGATCATTTATGAAAGTTGCCGCTTATGAAAGTGTCCTCAACTTTGAGTCTCCTTTTTTAATTGTTTTTCACATTTTTGCAATAAAAGAATATTAGGAAACAGACATATGAAGTCATGAAATAGTTTCATCAGGAATTCAAACGAACATTATGAATTTTTCATAGAAAAATTCCAGAATGGAAACTTACTATTTTTCCATACGGGTTTCAACAACTTGTCTGTTGTCTTCCTCAGTGGATTGTGTTTGATCCAGAGCTAGTGTTTCTAGTCTGTTTTTTGATGATGACGTCATCAGATGATGATGATGACGTACTCTGGATCAGAGGGTCGTAAAGGTGACTGAGTTGGTAAGCCCCCTCGTCGCCGTTCATAAGGTGCTTGTGTTGAGTAGAGGGGGGGGGGGGGGGGAGGGGTAGCGATGACGTTTTGCACAAAATCGGCCAAGAATGGCATGGTCGCCCTTGGCAACTGGTTCAATATGTTCCAACTGTTAGAATACACAGAAATCATTGAATGACAACACGGAAACAAGGCAGTATTTTCTTTACAAACACAGTACATATTATTTAACGTGTAAAAACGATACATGTCTCATGAAACCCATGTTTTATACAGTTTTCGTGGTTAACTTGTAAAAAGCAGTAATACATAAAGTGTATAAAGCAAGCGAAGTTTTCGATTGCACATTTTTTTGATAAAACGGTATGAACATAGTGAAATGGTTACAGGGAAGTTCAGATACCCCATACATTTGTCTATAATTGTATAACCTTATCTTTAATAATTTTAATTACTTCATATAATCATCATTTAGTACTTACGATAGACTATCTTGAAATTAGCAAGCTTTCATGTCACAGGGGAAGTAAGTCAATATGACAATGATGACCCAATGGTTCATAAACACAAAAAGCAGTAAATAAAATGCATAAATCATGGAATTTCGTCATTGCAAATATCTTTACAGACACAATTCAAAACTATAGTAAAGATATAAATCACAATACCGAGGTTTTAAACCATTCTAAAGCAATTTCATGTCATATTGTAATCAATCAATAGCAGAAATTGTGGTATTAGGCCCAAAATGCCCCAAAATATCTAAGAACCAGTAATAATGTGAATTGTTTTATATTCTATTCACATTTCAATACCCAGTCATGTTTCAATGACACTAACAACTAATTTTCAAAATGAATTTGACAATTTTGATAAAGTTTTTGCAGGTGGACCAGTTGCCCCATACCCCTTTGGGCCACTTGCCCCAACAAATGACTCAGCACTTTGTCGAGGTGAAAAAATATTCAAGCACAATAGATTTTACGCCAAAATGTTTCAAAACATACCACCATTTGTCATAATAATCAGTAACTCTGGATTTTTGTTTTTAGCCATTACACAGTTTTCTGTAGCCTGCGAGCATATTTGAATTCCCAATTATTACGGCGTTCGCGTCCTACAAGTAGACGAGGGTCTTTAGTTAAAGTAAGAAATGGTATACTTTGTTATTTGCAAATTCATAAACTAATAACTCTACCAAATTAATACCGTGACAGTGATTTAATTTGTAGCATTCTTTACCATATTTGGAATCACGGTGAGAAATGCATTAAAATAAGTGCAAACATGCCTATACTATTGGTTCAGTAATCCTGGAAATATACCTTGAAGTTAAGCAAGGTTTGTGAAATCTGTTTTATATGGTATACTAACAGCCCGCGTGGAAAGTGTTAAGATGACTGCTGCATGTACATGTATATTTACTGTTGCGTATTTATCAATCATATAAAGTACATTAAACATGAGCTAAACTCATCTTCATAAATCGCACATACTATCCGTACATTTTCAACCAGTCACTCAAGGAGGTGGCTTCAAAGATTTGGATAATATCACATGTGAAAATACCCTAAAGTTGCAAATGTTTTGGCATGTAGAAGGTAAGGATAATGACAAGTTGCAACATAAGTCGTACTGTTCAAAAGAAAGCAGTGTGCCCATACCATTACAAAAACCTTGATTTTGGACCAGTTGCCCCATGGACCAGTTGCCCCATATTCCCCTACACGTAGAGTATAACTATACACGTAGAGTATAACTGTACACGTAGAGTATAATAACTCTACACGTAGAGTATAACTCTAAACGTAGAGTATAACTCTACACGTAGAGTATGACTCTACACGCAGAGTATAACTCTACACGTTGAGTATAACTATACGGGTAGAGTATACACTTAGAGTGTCTAACACGTAGAATTATACTCGATGCGTAGAGTAAAACTCTACACGTAGAGTCTACATTTAGTTTAATCTATACATTTAGAATGTATGAATGTGGCTGTTTTTAGTTTTTAAAGGCCTCAGTATTCCTAATCGTGGCTATATTATTATGTTTGACTTTCTATAAACAGGAATGGTGCCCATTTTTGAAATCATGCGTTTTCAATCGATTTCAATATTGGATTGTTTTCAATTGCTCAGAAATATGATTCTATTGCGCATAAAATGTGATCATACATTTTTTTGGATCTAAACTCTGTATTCCAAACTTATCATCTCAACAGATGACATGGAACCACCCTTATTGGCATGTCCAGATGATATAACCGAAGTTGCAGATGACAAAGGTGAAGCTACCGTCAACTGGTCTGTTCACGTCACGGACAATACGGACAGCATGACGTCACAAGATATCACGTGCACACCGAGTTGGGGATCTAGTTTTGTCCTCGGTGAATCAGACGTTCAGTGTGAAACTCAAGACTCTGTTGGAAATATCGGCAAATGCTCTTTCAAAGTGTTCATCATTGAACATGTTGAAGGTAAGTCTGATAGGAGGTTTATGAATGTTTTCATTGTCGAGCGGGTACCAGAACTAAGCGATATCTAAGACATTAGCTCATATTAGAATACGAGTAAACTTGTTAATGCTGAGCTAGCTCTAACCGTCCCATTTGTGATGAACTACAATCGCGGCCATAATTAGTTGGAACATCCATGTAATAATGACCCTTTCGTGCGTTCCCGTTTGCGCAAAATGTGCACTATCAAAACATTGCTGTCTTTGACGGAAGGCTTAAAGCCTTTCCTAAACTATAATAACTCCCCCCTCCCCACTGGGCAATGTTGGCCCTTCCCAGTATCCCGTAACCCAAAAATCATGTTTCAACATTGATCCAGGGGGAGAGGGGGAGTTTTTAAACACACGTATAAAAGTGTTCCAACAATATTGGCCGAGATTGTCTCCTGGAGTGACAAATGTAAAGTTTTCGATTAGTTTAAATCATTGTATTTTCGTAACGGCTAATTCGATTTTATTGATACTTGGAGATCATTTTGCCTACATACCATAGATAAAAGTGAATGACAAAATGTGATCTTTTTATTAACGGTTTTAGGGAACGGTCACTTTTAATTAGATATAAGGTCTATTTCTGGTGTATTTTTGTTCATAAAATGGTCACATGGATTAACTTTATGTCCAGAACTATTTAACAGATCGCTGTAAAATTAGCAGAATGTGATAATAGTATTATGCCCACTGTTCATACTATTAATATAAACATTTGTGTTTAATTTATTTGGAGAAACGGTCACATTTGAATTGGAATTAGATAGTTTAGGTCTAATGTCAAATTGGAAAGTTGTGATTATCTATATGAATTTGTTCTATTTTTTCAACGAACTTCACGCAATTTTAACAATCGACTTATTTATTGTTTTAAATATGATAAATAAATAAATAAATAAATAAATAAACAAATAACAAATAAACCTAATTGTACATATTCATGTAGCTCTATTTAACACTTTCCACGCGGCAGTCGTCTGTAGTAGACGCCATTCCAAATTTTCACAAAATGTTTAAAATTGCAGACTAATCATAACATGTTCTATAACTTATACACCAACGCTCTTAGTCCCCTCCCCAACATAGAAGTTGATATCAAGCATGTGAAAATCATAGTCGGTAGACTAATAAATACACCCCCCCCCCCCCGCCCCATCCCAACCTTTACATATAGATACATATTAAGCGTCGCTCGCAGTGAAATGATATGCAATCTCGTGTCAACAAATCATAGATATAACAGGTTACAATGTAATTCTGGAACTTTGTGTGCATGTCGAGGCTATATTCACAGTAAGCCAGCACACTACACGCAAAATCAATTGACGCGACAGTATGCCACGATAAGTAAAGGAGAAGTAGGTCAAAGACTTTTATCTGAAAATGATGGCATACTGTTGAAACTCGACATTCCCGTAATATTTTGGACTCCTGATTGAAAATATCCCATGGATTACTGTTATGGCCTATCCAAATACGTTGTCAAATTGAACTATATACAGTGCATTAACAATAACGACTGACCATATCGATTATGTCTATAATTGTCATGATATCTTTTAAAACGCTGTTCCGTGGTATGGTCTCATCCGTGGTGAAGTGGTTAAGAGCGCTGTTGTTGCGTTGCTTTCATGCTTTCAAACCAAATGTTGTAAGTTCGAGCCTGGCACCGGACTATGTTTTGAATATTTTTTTATAATAATGTCCAATTCCCCCGTAGACTTTTAAAAATACCATATAACAATTAATTTAACTTGTTGGCGATAGCGCCCCTTCCCCTTCCTTGTTATGTAATCCATTTTGAATGACGCAGGAGTCGCGTAAGCGACGAGAATGTGTTCCAGCATGTTTAGCTGTTGGTATATGTGATCGAGAAACTATTTAAATTTAAATTACTGGCAACATCCATAATTTATTGGGCATTTAGTATGCCAAATATACCTCTGTAATTAAAAGTGACCTATCCCTAACAGTAAGTTGAGGCATGACCTTTTTAAGTAGTTTGCCACGTGACCAATAACATAACCTATCTATCCTTCAAATCTGGTAAAGAAAGCTTTATTGAATCAAAAGTTATGCCCAAAACCCTTAAAACAGATGATTTTTTTAACAGATGATTCAGACAATCGCGGCCATAATTAGTTGGAACATCCATGTAATAATGACCCTTTCGTGCGTTCCCGTTTGCGCAAAATGTGCACTATCAAAACATTGCTGTCTTTGACGGAAGGCTTAAAGCCTTTCCTAAACTATAATAACTCCCCCCTCCCCACTGGGCAATGTTGGCCCTTCCCAGTATCCCGTAACCCAAAAATCATGTTTCAACATTGATCCAGGGGGAGAGGGGGAGTTTTTAAACACACGTATAAAAGTGTTCCAACAATATTGGCCGAGATTGTAGAATATTAGTAGGAGCCCAAGACCTCAAAAATCGGCTTAGAAAGGATTTGACCCCTGACCTCGAAACATACTCCTGTAATAACGGTTTTTAGATAGGTACAACCCTTGGGAACAATGATCGCGAACTCTAGTTATACCAAGAACAAAATGGCCCCCTCTTTCATTATAAATTTGAATCTGTGATTTTTTTTAAAAAGCAGTGAATATACAATGCATCCTATTTTTAGTTTTAAGAATGGTTTCATTAAAAAAAATCAGTATGAAAGTGAAGCCATTATTACTCACTACAATTGTTTGTCAAATTTCATAATCTGAAGGTCAAGGGTCACCTGTAGCACTACTTCTAAATGAGCACATTTATTGCATGATTTTCGATTTACAGTGTCTGAAACAGTAAA
Organism: Ophiura sarsii; assembly: GCA_035610835.1. Lineage (NCBI taxonomy): Eukaryota > Metazoa > Echinodermata > Ophiuroidea > Amphilepidida > Ophiuridae > Ophiura > Ophiura sarsii. The sequence continues at coordinate 42,118,935 of CM069450.1, read as the reverse complement.
TACACATTTTTTCAGAAGTAATGATACTTGTTGTATATTGAAAATAATCCTACGCCAATATCGTGGTCAAAGTATCACCAGATAATTCATGAATCTGAAGGGGTTAAAACTCGCATCGTTTATGGATCATTCTTTCCTCAATCACCTACAAATCATCAAGACGAAGTACAAGAATCTATTGATTATTTTGTCCGCAATGTTTGCTTTGCAATGGGATGCTTTTGAAGAATGGCTCGTCAAGGAACGAGATGCTCCTGACTCTTTATCATTATTGGCAGGGCAAATCAGTGTGCTGCGAGAGGCAAGTGGCGATTCAGAGAAGGCAAACACTGCAGTACTTGAAACAGACAAATCCCTGGATGAGGTAGAGAAGCTGATTGCAGACTTCAAAGAAGAGAAGTGCAAATCACCAACAAGTCAACTATGGTTGATGTACCGCAGTTAGTAGGAGCCCCAGACCTCCAAATTCGGCTTTAAAATGAGTTGACCCATGACCTCAGAACATACTCCTGGAATTACGGTTTTCAAATAAATACAAACCTTGGGAACAATAAGTAAGTGTCCTGCAAACTTCTTTCTCTTGAAGAACACTATGGCCACCTATTTTACTATAAATTTGAATCTGTGATTTTTTTCAAAAGGTAGGAATATCAAAATGCACCTTATTACGTACAAAGTTGTAGGAATTGATGTATATACAAATACAGTATGACACTGAAGCCATTAGTAAATTAAGAATGTTAAAAATCCTGTAGTATCTTGTATAATAAATAATCAATACTTTATACGGATTACACTGCCGAAGATTTATGTCCAAGCTATACATGTACATCAACACGGGAATTCAACACTGGTGATCAATTACATCGTTAAATCAAGGTCCTTTAAAGTCAAACTTCGGGTACAACACGGGTACAACATTATCATGTTGATGTTCTGAAGTAGGTAGTCATGATGCCAGAGGCAATTGCAAGCATTAACAGCTGTAGCAAGACAAACAAACGTATAATGGCCCATATCATGCATATAAAGAATGACGATTCATCAAGGCATGGAACAAGTTCTGCTGGTAAGGATTTCAGTGCGATAGGTGAGATCCTGCAACTGATCAAATCCAAGATGATCAATCCCCATACATATGGGAATGGATCTCGTTCAGGCTGGCCATAGAATTAAGAAGTTGAAGCAAAAACATCTGGCATCGATAAAGTGCCACCAGTGCGCAAAAACACATTCTTTGAAAAGTGTAAACTGACTGTATCACCTGCCATGAAAACAACACATTGGAGGAATGTGACAAGCTGGATGTGCTTTCTTACGAGAGTGGACACCATACCCTTAGCTCTCTCTTAAACCTCCTCGTGGACATCATATATGCAATGCGTAAAGGAAACAAAGCAGATTACATCCTTATCCTTGCAATTTAAGGATACATTGGGTGACGACTGGAAAGAACACGATATATAACATATATATATGATGTCAAGACCAACGTCATCATCGATGCTATGGCATTTCTTCAATGATACCAGGACATTGGCAGCAAGGATTTCGCCGAGCTAGTACCAGCTACATGGTGAAGCTTTTACACATGCAATCCCCTGGATTTCATCTTATACAATTCATCAGGGATAGATATGACGTTCATCAGCATGATATAAATATGAAACAGACAGCGAAGAGGAGAATCGATGACAAATACAAGAGCAGATAGACTTACCGCAGTGGAAAGAATGTGGCGATCTTTCATTTCAATAAATATAATCTTCCTATGTAACGGTGTACTATATGGAAAAAGCAACATGAAACGTTACCTAACAATTGTGGTATCATACTAAGAGGTTATCGTCAGGTCCAGCTACTCTTCTTTCCTCTGAGTATTTGTTAAGTCTTCCAAATATGTCATGTTGACTAGGAGGCAGATACTCTAATAGAAAAAGTGCTCATACATACAACAAAGAACTGTGATAGTCTTATACTTCCGTCAACTGAGGATGCCTTTAAGCTACATTCTTCGTAGTGTCCATGAAAATGCTATGGAAACGAGCTGCAAAAGAGAATTCACAACTACCAGACCTCGTTAAGCACGGGAGTAAAGAATTATGTTGTTTAGTTTATAGCAAGGCATTAGCAAACCAATGACGAAAGCATCCATAACCAGATATAGAGTCGGTAAAACCATGGAAGTAATGTCTGTTACTTCCATGGTAAAACACAACATCAAATGCAATTGCCCGAAGGGCTAATGTCTCAGAGGGTGCATGTGTGCAAAAGATAATGCAAAATCTTCTATTTCATGCTGTAGGGCAGATCTAAAGGAGTGTCATAGAGAATTCCTGTAGTTATAATTAGAGAATAAAGGTATTGTTTTTAGACCGTACCCGTGTTATATTGTCTGACATAAATGCGGACGATAGTATTATTTTAAGTAGAACAACGACGCCGCAGGCGGAGTTGTTCTACGCAAGAAATAAGTACATTTTATTGTCCACATTTGACAACTTTTACCCCTGCTAGGATCGAATAACCCACAAACATTCCATCCAATCACATGCGATGAGTAAACCATGCGTAAGCGTCGCGGCGCCGGCACTACCGCAGGAAAAGCGCTAAAGACGCACTGCAGAAGTGCGCGTTATGGAGCAAACCACGCATTGTGAAGGTCGGACGCACTGTTAAAACGTAAGCCCCACCTCCCCGTGTTCTATTGTCTCATCTAGATGTCGCCGATTTCTCTGAGAACCAATGAGATTGCTTAAACTTTCTTAGCTGTTTAAGAATACATATTGAATGATTCTTAGCATAGTATGATTGCTCTGTGTATCTTAGACTACTCTGGGGTCTAGACTTTACGTCTGGTTGTCCTAAATGGTCACTCTTAATGATCTTTTTGTTACTAGAATAATGTATCCCATATTGGATTATATTATTGTTTACGATGTTGTTTTTTGTATAGATTATTGAAAACGTACAATGATCCTGTTGGTCTAATCAAATCTAATAGGGGTTTATTATATTGTACATGTATTATAAGCCTATGTTATGCAGTAAAGATATTGGTCTGGTTTTTGTGTTTTAATTTTGTTATGTAATACGATTCGACATCGGCTTGAGCCTTATAATTTTGTCTGTGAGTAGTAAAAGCAACAAAACCCTTATTTTAACAAAGGTGATTCTGTTTCATGTATCTTGAATCAGTATTTGTACACAGATGTCTTTAAAATGTATATTAGATCTGGATATGAAAATATGAACACATATGTTGTTACAATTGTGGAGAAATGGTTTAAATAATATAAAACAAATGATAGAGTTTTGCAAAATCTGCGACATTCGTCGTGTTTACTATATTGATTATAGACTTGAAATCAAGTCCTTATTTTCTCCCCCCACCACACACCTCTTGTCTACCACCATTCATTTGATACCAGTACAGCGGTCCTATGCCAATCCAATCTTGTCGCGCGCTATCTCGCTGTGACCATGCTGTGACTATCATACGCCAACATAAACCGCTGTAACCATAAGGACTTGAAACAGTCGTAATTGGTATTATGCAACACATGCACGTGCGTTCCGGCCGGCACACTAGGTCGTTTCATGGCAAGGGTCACTGGTAGATCTCATTATATTGTGGGAACAAATAAAATGTCTCAAGAGATAACGTTTAATTCTGGACAGATTTGGGACCATTTACAGTACTTATTGTTCTGTTGCATGTTCATATAAATTACCTTAAAACATTCTTAGTTTTTTTAGTCGGGTTAATTTTCAACCCGACCTCATCAAATGTTGAGATACACAGGTGGGGCCTCATGGGATAGAATAAATGAGTCAGACGATGGAGGGTTTCAGAGAGAAAAGTGGGCCCAGCATTAAAACAAAGAGTTTTTGTTAAAATACATCATACACTGTCTAAATCTTCTTTTTCATATTTCCTTTGTGTCGTCTGTTAATTTCATTTTAGGATGTTGACCAGTTTTTTGTAAATACCTTGTTTTAAATATTACGAAAATTGTTAAAAATCCACAAACATTTTTCACGACTAATTAGACCCAAAAAAAGAAGAAGAAGAAGAAGAAGAAGAAGAATAAAAAAAAAAAAGATAAAAGACCGACCGACCCTCGTGAGAGTTAGGTTCGACCGTAGAACAGGGTTTATTGGTCGCCTTTATATAAACCTACCGGAAATGCACCTCGACTTCAAAAAGAAAGAAGGTCATTTTGAGGGCTGCAGACATTGGGCAAGGACAAAAAAGGACAAAAATCGAGGGTCAACAAAAAATAGACAACAACATCTTATTGGCAATACGACTCGACATCGAACTGGGCCTTCTAATTCCGCCTGTATAAGTAACTCAATAAGTATAAAAACAGACAATCTGATTTTGCCGAAAAAAGACGTGGACCAGATTATTAATGCATCCTTGTAACCTTCACCATCACACGTATCGATTAACTTTATTGTCGCAATTATTGCAAGCAATATAACGTATAATAAGAAAATTTGATATGATGTGAAACACGATTTCTTTACACATAGGTTAAGTTGATGAATCCTGCTTAATTTGCGTGTCTGTTGCCAATTTGCCATTTATTAAAATCTCAAATATTTATTAATCCAATAGAACATCATCAATATTTAGGCAACGCGCTACTATTCGCGAGTGTTTCAATGGAGCTTCATTTTGAAATTTGGATAGTTTTCCATTTACCCTTTTGCCAATCGTAAAATAAACAAGCCAAACCATAGTGATAATACGAATAACTTAATATACTCATATTTAGATTAGATACTTATTAGGATCTCAGAGCACAAATAAACCCCGGCCCCCCAACTCAACACAAAAGTTGGTAACCATGACTGTTCTTCATTTTTTCAAAGTACCCCTTTGCAAGGATTTTTCAACAATATTACCCCCCTTTTTTGGCAAAAACGAGGACAAAATTGGAGTGAAAAATACCCCCTTTTTTGGCTTTTCAATGACTATAATTTCAAACACCCCTTTTCAAAGACACTTTATACATACAAAAATCATGAAAGTAGATAAAAACTTGTTGCTCCCAATAGTAATAGGTGTTTATGGTAATTTGTTATAAACTAGTGTACCCCAAGTGGTATATTTGGGTTGTTAACATGTTCTATCAAATGATTAAATCCATACTGTGATGTTTTTAGTTTTTTCCTCTTCCTAGGATACCCCTTTTTTCGAATTTCGCGGAGACTTATTCATGAAATACCCCCTATTTTCATGATTTCGCTGTCACTAAGTGTCAGCGCTGACAATCGAAAATATACCCCTTTTCCGCGATTTTTAGAACAGTCATGGTTACCAACTTTTGTGTTGAGTTGGGGGGCCGGGAAATAAACGTATTGAATCTGAATATAAATACGTCCAAACATTGATATTATTGGTGTGATGTTAACTCTCATTTGACCTTGACCCAGATAATTTCCTTCAGTCTTGACGCATGTACCATTGTTCAAAATATTATATGAATTCAGATGTTTTTCCCCGTTTGATTCAGTAGCTGTGATTTAAAATCACTTTACCTATCCCTACCCACTACGATGTGTTGTAAAACAGTGAATTCGCCATTCAAAAGGGTGGTGTAATAGATATTGTCACATTCTGCTTTTGCAAGAGTTGCGAAGGAGCAGGACAACTTATTCTTGTTAACTAGGGATATTTCTACCAGAAAATAATAAAAATGGGAGTATGTTAAGTGGTCAGGGGTCAATCTCTCAATTTGAGGTCTGGGGCTCCTACTAATATGTTGTTGTGACATGATCAATTCCACTTTTCCAATAAAAGTTGATATTTTGGTATCAGAAAAAATACCAACACGTACGCGTTACTAAAGTTTCTTTTAACCCTCGTCCGTCCTCCTAAGAATTTCGCCGATTGCGCTAAAACGCTAAGGACAGTGACCTAGGGCGTTTAGGCGATCGCTTTTACATCCCTTGCGCTCATTTTGACAGGGAAAATGAGTGTACCACCTTACTCGGGGGTAGGGTAAGCTGTCAAAGTCCAAGGGTAGGGTGGTGGGGTGGTTGCCACCTTACAATTTTTAAAAATCGACATTTTTAAAATTATCTTAATTGTATGGTCCTGAATCTTATAGTATGTTATAATCATCATTTCCCTTACTTATAAGCAAAAAAACCGGGTGAAATTCCGATATTTGGAACTTTTTTTTGGCGAAATTTCAATTATAGCCTATATTTCACTGTACAGACACGAATACAACAGGATTTGAGGTCGGCCATGTTTCGTCATGCGTGGGATGTTTATACTTGTTTTTGTATGTATGGTTCCAAAATAAGCATACTGTGGGACTCGGTTTGGATTTTTTAGAGGAAAACAGAACAAGTGAATTGTCCACAAATGTGGTTAAAGACATCGGCAGTTTGCGTGTTGTTTGATAGGCAACTTAATTTGAAGTGAATTTGTGTTCAGAACCACTATCGTAATCAAAATATAATTTTAGAATAAGACTCCCGATAAGACTGTATTTATATGATACTCCTATAACACCTTGTATAAAAACCGCGGCACTCATCTTTAATTGCCAATTATAGTAACGATGTTGGCTCTTTAAATTTGACAGATACTAAATTACCGACGACTCAACCCCCAACAACACAACATCCGACGACTTTGCCGCCGACTACTTCTCAACCGGTGACTACTCGACTACCGATACAGATAGTCTGTCCGTCTGATATCGTTCAAGATACCGACCCTGGGCAAGACTTTGCTACGGTTTCTTGGGATGCTCCCAACATCACTGGTGATGGATATGCTCCGGTGGACATATCTTGCTCCCGACACTCCGGGGAAACATTCCCGCTTGGAATCAATTCTACAGTTGTTTGTGATGCTGTGGATTTCAATGAAGAATTAGACAATTGTACGTTTGAAGTAAAAGTCATCGGTAAGTATTTTTCTATTAACAAAATCAATTTAATAAATTCTAGTCTACACATTATATATTCACCATGCAAGCATAAATAGGTCGAAGGTCAAAGACCAAGGACCTTTTTCGATTTTTTAAACAGTTTGTTTGGACAGGGTCAAATTTTCAAAATACTCCAATTTCGTTGAAAGTGGTATCAATTGTTTATAAATCAGAATAGACTGCTGTATTATCGTCTATATTATAGCTGAAAATTTAAAAATGTGTTATATCCCATAGCAACAGCATTATGATTATTATACAGTGTAGGCCTACATTTGATAAGTAATTCTAGATGCTAACTTGGAAATGTATAGTATTATTTGACTCAGTACGTCAATCTGAATAATCTGAGACCATTTGCATTTAAATCAAGAGTATTTAAAAATATTGACGTCTGAACGAACATCGAAAGAGGCTGTTGCCCTTTGACCAAAACATAAAGTCATTGACATGACATCGGTGTCGGATGGGTTACAAATGAATTAAAGATTGTGCTTCCAATGACGCTGGAAGATTTGCGATATTTACTAAAAAGCGTATAGTATAAAGACAATTTTTAATTTATTTTGTTGCACAGGGCGTGTCAAAAAGTGTCCCATGTAAAACATGAATTTTGGCCCTGAAATGTTCAAAATTTGACCTTAATAAGCTAACTGGTAATATGAAAACAGACAAACGTGACTCGCTTCCTCTTGGCGAAAGAGGGCGCTATTGATGTTTTCAACAACAAAAAGCCAGGGCAAAAAGTCAAATCCTACATGTACATCTCGTAGTTAAAACTTGGTGACTTATGTTTCGGATGCCTTGGTTCAATGTGAGGAGAGGAGAGACCTATCTTTTACATGCAGGGTCTCTTGTGTGGGACTGGGCTCCTGTTCCTCTTCCCGATAGTGATAACCCCGGGGATATAACGTTCTGCCAGGGCATATTGGTTGAGCTCTTGCTGGCCTCCATGTCCTTTGTGCATATTGTTGAGGTGTTACAACAGGTACCACAGGGTATCCCACAATTTTCGATACCATTTTAAAGTTTTATATCTCCGGTAAAATAATTAATGATATAAAACTTCTTATATAAACTTGGAGAATCATACCAAACTTATCCCATAATATTGGGAGAAAAAAAATAATATGTGAACAATTCTTGCAAAAGACACATGAAAGGAATGTGAGGAACCCGCAGCACGTGAATACAACTACGCACACCTGGCGTCCTGTAATTGAAAGGTATGATATTGTCAGTTATATGACATAACCTTTCAGCATGTGTTATATATCAAAGAGGCCTCAGAAAAGTTTGGTTTATAAATAGTTATACATATTTTTTCTATCCAAGTATGTATTAAGCTTTATACTGCGAACTATTTTAATCGAGATATAAAGCTTTAAAGAAGTATCGAAACTTTTGGGACACCCTAGCTGTACTTTCTCTTGAAAGAACAAAACGCACAGCATGCGATCATCAAAGCGCCACAAACAAGGAAATGTCATCCAAATTTATAGTTGTGTCACCGTTTGTGTCTAGTCCGAATTGACAAAAATCACTTTTCAATATCGTTATAATATACATTGAATTGCAGATCAAGAACCTCCGGTGTTATATTGTCCTGGTACAATAACAAAAGCTGGTTCTCCAAACAACTTGACGGGGAAAATCCAAGGTCAATTGACATATTATGATATACCCGTCGTTGACAACTCCAAAGAAGAATTAAAAGCAATCCGCGTTAACTCCGGAATTTCGGCCCATGGACGAAATGGTTCCTGGTGGAATTATGGAGGCCGTACAATTCAATTTGCTGCAACTGATTCAAGTAACAATACCGGTCAATGTGGATTAGGATTTAGGGTATTCGGTGAGTAGTAGTGTACGCGTGTTCTTGCTAATTAGAATGTTTGTTTGTTGGAAATTAACTCGTAAAATTGTTATCTTGCGGCTTTTCCGGTTGAATCAATACACCCCCTATGGAAGAAGTCATACATGGTCATGTGCAAAGCTCGCCTCCTTTCGCGTTACACACGGATTTTGGCTTTCGCGACATGATTTTAACTTTACACATTTATATTTGCTTGTATACCCCCCCCCCCCCCCCCCCCTCGAGGTAGTAAAAGTATACATTTTCTGAAGGGAAATTGCAAATATGCCATTGAAATTATAGTACGACCAAGAACTAAAATGGTATGATCGGAAATATTCGGGAAAATATCAGAGTTTTTAATTTTTAATTTGAGATCCATATAATTATTTGTTATACCTCCCCTATTCCCCTATCATTATTTACTTTACATATTTAAATTCCTCATGAAATTACCCATTAGATAATATATAATTGTCAAAGTTACTACGTTGATATGGTAATTACCGGCTAGTGAATATCTCCAATTTTTATTTTATATATTTTTAGAATTTTCAGAAATACTTGTTTAAGAATGAACCCTTCCCTGATATAAACTGCATTTCTGAATTCCTCTAGTTGCAAGCTTTCCAAAAATGAATACTTTTGCTATCATAGGTTGAAAACTTTTCCTGTTATAGTCATATTTATAAATCCGGTAAATTGAGGCTAATGTTGACTGTGTAGCGAATAGGAAGAAAACTGATGTTCATGGTCTTATCCATAATTAATTATATGTTACAAATAGTTGACAAGTCTGTTGAACCACATACTTAAAGACAACTACTTATCCTTTAAAATGGGACCAGAATGGTGTTTGTAACATTAGGAGATGACTAGTTATTGTAAAAAGAACAAAACATGGGATTATCCTCATTGAGTTTGTACAGGCGGCACCCCTTCCGGCGGCACCCCTTCCAGCACCACCCCTGGTCCCCCAAACATCAAACAGCTGTATCTCCCATTATGTATTAGCTATACCAATGCCATTTTGCAGGCAGATAGCGTGATATTAGCGCTTTAAAATGATACCAAATTTGTTGAGATAGCTTTTGTGGTTTTAAAAATATTTGAGGAAAATGACAGCATGAAACTAAAAAATGTAACAGCACCACCCTATTGGGAGGCGAGTTCATAACGCGTGACCACATACGAGGGTCATTCAATAAGTTCTACCTCATACCTCGTAACTTTGCTATCATGTAAGCCAGTCGTAAGAAATATTCCACAATTGTAGCTTTGAATCCCACCAACAAAATTCATAGTAAATTGTTCGGAGTACTGTAATGGTTGTACTTTTCTGGCGATGCAGTGAAAATCCATGTAGTGTGACGGAAACGGTTGAAACACCACAAAATATCTCCAAAGTGGTTAGTTATTTCCCGTCATTAATTGTATATATCTACGGAAATTATCATATGGTAATCCCATGATGATTATTATAATAATATGATGGTCAATATTCATGTTTAGTGATGTTACCATGCTAGACCACTGATTTATTCAATGCAATTCACTCGATACAGATGGGGATCCACCGACCTTCGCTCCTCCTTGTTCGAATGTGACCTATGACCTGCTTGATCCGAATTCAACCAATCAGGTAATAACCGGGTTCACCCCATCAGCGACGGATACTCGTCTGAACATCGATCCTGTAGTGTCATGTACGCCATCAGATGGATCAGTGTTTGACATTGGTGAGACATTTGTCCAATGCACCGCCAGTGACCCAGACGGCAACGAAGAGCACTGCCAATTCTTCTTGAACTTGAAACCATGGTAAGTGAATTTTTTTTCATAGAACGCCCTCTATTATTCCGTGTATATGTCACCCCGGTCATCCAGGTACTTGGTACCGTTTGCCGTTGACAACAAACCAGATGTTTTAACTACCTATCAGTTTTACGCTCTACTCGCCCTTTATACCCAAGGGATTGCGTCAAGCTGTGTACGCTGTGTACGCTGTGTAAGAGGCCTTTATTTACCTCTTTTGTTTGTGGTCAACGGCATGTGACGTCACTCCGGGGCGACCTATACTTGCAGTCATCTATAACATAAGAATAATATAATGAATCGGCTATTCAGGACGTGTCCCCTTATCTACTGGGTACACAGTAAAACTATGTTATACAACGCCAAACAGTTGTTTAAGCCTGTCACTCTAACAACTATTGTTCAAACTGTTAAACAATTGTTTAAACAACTGCTTTAACAGTTTGAACAATAGTTGTTAGAGTGACAGGCTTAAACAATTTGGCGTTGTTTAACATAGTTGTTACTGTGTAGTGATTGACCCCGAGCGATGACCACTTCCGCTCGAGGTCTATTGTTGATTTTTTGAGGATATGATTGTCACTGAACATTTTTACTTTGATCTCATTTTTACTTTTATCCATTTTTTTTCTTTGATCCCATTTCAACGCAGATGCGGAGTGTTACACCAATAGTAATTTGCGGTCAAGACCATTTTTACTTTTATCCATTTTTTCTTCTTTGATCCCATTCCAATGCAGATGCGGAGTGTTTCACCGACACTAATTTGCGGTCAAGACCATTCAGGATATTTTTCCACCAAATTGATTGGACAGGTAAACCCGTTTCTGTCGAGAACGACAATCCGTGCATCACCAGTTGATCTAAGCCAGACCATGAGCCTCGCCAGTACATAAAGTACCGTAGAACGTATACAAAAAATAAGGTTTTTTTATCTTCTTAGAAAAGCATCAACAAATTAAACATTGAGAGGATGGGTTGCTATTGGTGCACAAGCGTGTATTGGGAATTTAATAAATATTCTTATCCTTTAAGCTCAAAGAAAAAAATGAAATTATTTTAATATATGATGTTGCCGAGCAAAAACTATAAGAGTTCAAAAGAGTTCAAATCCATTTGGGCTATTCCATTTGAAATCCATGCACCCCTATGAAAGACATACTGTACGTCTTAGTTTAATCTTGCACACAGGGAGTATAGATTTCAAATGGAGTTACTTGCATGGTTGACTCCATTTGAAATCTGTAAACACTCCCATAGGGTGTGTGTGGATTCCATTAGAAGTGTACATTGAAAGATAATTTTCCTTGCTTTGGAGATGTGGAGGTGGGAAGGTTTAGTTTAGTGAATGGCGATCAACATTTTGACTGCAAGTAAAACTTATTGAACGACCCTCGCTTTTAACATGTTTTTCATAGGTTTACTATCATCGCTAATAAGTAATATTATGTATCATAATAATTAGAGAAATACGGTATTCAAATTGGTGTACACATAAATAGCCCGCCAACCCTCTTTTCGGGGCCATTTCATCTTCACCCCATGTAGGAGTAATGACGCGCTGTTTATGTGTGCACAACACTAGTAAATTTAATAATAAGCATTTGATGTTTATGTTATGTCGTGTCTGTTCCCCTGATGTGGATTTGTCGTAAAGGTAATTTATCTACAAATTATCAGACATAATTATGGTCTGTATAATGATTATTAATGTCTTAGAAGGCATAGATTCTTGGAAAATATTACATTTGTAAATGACATATTTATGTAATTATGTTCTGCAATCACCATTGACAATTGGTGTCCACGTAAATAGCCCGCAAACCCTCTTTTCGGGGCCATTTCATCGTCACCCCATGTAGGAGTAATGACGCGCTGTTTATGTGTGCACAACACTAGTAAATTCAATAATAAGCCTTTCATGTTGATTTTTATGCCGTGTCTGTTCTTTTGATGCGGATTTGTCGTAAAGGTAATTTATCTACAAATTATCAGACAGAATTATGGTCTGTATATGATTATTAATGTAGTAGAAGGCATAGATTCTTGGAAAATATTACATAATGTTCTGCAATCACCATTGACAATTGGTGTCCACATAAATAGCCCGCCAACCCTCTTTTCGGGGCCATTTCATCGTCACCCCATGAAGGAGTAATGACGCGCTGTTTATGTGTGCACAGCACTAGTAAATTCAATAATAATAAGCATTTCATGTTGATTTTTATGTCGTGTCTGTTCCCCTGATGAGGATTTGTCGTAAAGGTAATTTATCTACAAATTATCAGACAGAATTATGGTCTGTATATGATTATTAATGTAGTAGAAGGCATAGATTCTTGGAAAATATTACATAATGTTCTGCAATCACCATTGTCAATTGGTGTCCACATAAATAGCCCGCCAACCCTCTTTTCGGGGCCATTTCATCGTCACCCCATGTAGGAGTAATGACGCGCTGTTTATGTGTGCACAACACTAGTAAATTCAATAATAAGCATTTCATGTTGATTTTTATGCCGTGTCTGTTCTTTTGATGCGGATTTGTCGTAAAGGTAATTTATCTACAAATTATCAGACAGAATTATGGTCTGTATATGATTATTCATGTAGTAGTAGGCATAGATTCTTGGAAAATATTACATTTGTAAATTACATATTTATGTAGTAATGTTCTGCAATCACCATTGACAATTGGTGTCCACATAAATAGCCCGCCAACCCTCTTTTCGGGGCCATTTCATCGTCACCCCATAATGACGCGCTGTTTATGTGTGCACAACACTAGTAAATTCAATAATAAGCATTTCATGTTGATTTTTATGCCGTGTCTGTTCTTTTGATGCGGATTTGTCGTAAAGGTAATTTATCTACAAATTATCAGACAGAATTATGGTCTGTATATGATTATTAATGTAGTAGTAGGCATAGATTCTTGGAAAATATTACATTGTAAATTACATATTTATGTAGTAATGTTCTGCAATCACCATTGACAATCGGTGTCTACATAAACAGCCCGCCAACCCTCTTTTCGGGGCCATTTCATCGTCACCCCATGTAGGAGTAATGACGCGCTGTTTATGTGTGCACAACACTAGTAAATTCAATAATAAGCATTTGATGTTTATGTTATGTCGTGTCTGTTCCCCTGATGCGGATTTGTCGTAAAGGTAATTTATCTAAAAATTATCAGACAGAATTATGGTCTGTATATGATTATTAATGTCGTAGAAGGCATAGATTCTTGGAAAATATTACATTTGTAAATGACATATTTATGTAGTTATGTTCTGCAATCACCATTGACAATTGAGGACCCTAGATCTAAAAGGGGGTTAAGTCACATTGAGAAAAATGGCAAAAACTGGATTTCATTGTGTCCATGTGTGGACTTGACCCACTCGGGTTGTACCTCCCATGGACTCTTACATAGCTTTACCACATGACTTAACTGTAACATTTGAACAGAGGGTGCAGAGATCCTCCTTGTAGCAGAAACTGATACTTAACTACAATTTCACAAGATTGTGACTTAACCCCCTTTTAGATCTAGGGTCCTCAATTGGTGTCCACATAAATAGCCCGCCAACCCTCTTTTCGGGGCCATTTCATCGTCACCCTATGTAGGAGTAATGACGCGCTGTTTATGTGTGCACAACACTAGTAAATTCAATAATAAGCATTTGATGTTTATGTTATGTCGTGTCTGTTCCCCTGATGCGGATTTGTCGTAAAGGTAATTTATCTAAAAATTATCAGACAGAATTATGGTCTGTATATGATTATTAATGTCGTAGAAGGCATAGATTCTTGGAAAATATTACATTTGTAAATGATATATTTATGTAGTTATGTTCTGCAATCACCATTGACATTATTGGTGTCCACATAAATAGCCCGCCAACCCTCTTTTCGGGGCCATTTCATCGTCACCCTATGTAGGAGTAATGACGCGCTGTTTATGTGTGCACAACACTAGTAAATTCAATAATAAGCATTTGATGTTTATGTTATGTCGTGTCTGTTCCCCTGATGCGGATTTGTCGTAAAGGTAATTTATCTAAAAATTATCAGACAGAATTATGGTCTGTATATGATTATTAATGTCTTAGAAGGCATAGATTCTTTGAAAAAATTACATTTATAAATGACATATTTATGTAGTTATGTTCTGCAATCACCATTGACAATTGGTGTCCACGTAAATAGCCCGCCAACCCTCTTTTCGGGGCCATTTCATCGTCACCCCATGTAGGAGTAATGACGCGCTGTTTATGTGTGCACAACACTAGTAAATTCAATAATAAGCATTTGATGTTTATGTTATGTCGTGTCTGTTCCCCTGATGCGGATTTGTCGTAAAGGTAATTTATCTAAAAATTATCAGACAGAATTATGGTCTGTATAGGATTATTAATGTCGTAGAAGGCATAGATTCTTGGAAAATACGGTATTACATTTGTAAATGACATATTTATGTAGTTATGTTCTGCAATCACCATTGACAATTGGTGTCCACATAAATAGCCCGCCAACCCTCTTTTCGGGGCAATTTCATCGTCACCCCATGTAGGATTAATGACGCGCTGTTTATGTGTGCACAACATTAGTAAATTCAATAATAAGCATTCTATGTTGATGTTTATATCGTGGCTGTGTCCCTGATGCGGATTTGTCGTATATATATATATTTATCAGGGTGTTTTGACCACCTGATGATCGACACAAGTCGTGAAACTTAGAGTTGTGGAGCAAAAATACCATGTGTGTATAAATCTATTTATTTATTTATGATAGCTCTACTTTTTAAGTATCGAGCACTTTGAGGTGTTATGATAAACTATTAACATTGGATTTATATATTTATCAGATAGAATTATGGTCTGAATAGGATCATCAATGTCTTGAACGACCCTATTTTCTAGACAATTTCATCGTTACCTCATGTAGGAGTTATGTTACGATATGACGCGCTGTTTATGTTTATGTCCACGGATCAAGTCTGCTGTTATAATACAATGGTATCGACTTACTGGACGTGCATAATTTCATAGCTTCAATTATCCGTGGTATCAAAAAAACTCTTTCCAGTACGACAAAATAATAACCACACATTCAATGAGTTGTTCTGTGTCCTCGTAAGCGTCGGCGTCGTCAGCATCGTCAACATTGCCATCGTCAACGTCGAAATCTTCACTACAGCGCAGGTGTTAGCATTCATCGGTGGAGATTCTACTGGCAGCCGGGGATTTATCTTTAGAGACTGTTTATTTTAGGCGTAGTTATTTTGTCTACCTTATTGATGGAGACGATTTCTTGTGTTTTATCTGTGATTACATGAGGGGTTTATCAAGGGCATACCAAAGTCGATTTCTTCAGCAATACCAGCATGCTTCACTTTCATCACATGACCAGTGATTTCTGTCACCAGTGTCTCCTAGTTACCATTGACATTACATTGCAATGAAGGCGCGTAACATTGTTAAAAGAGAGTCTTTAAAAGAAAATTAAGACACATATTTTTGTCATGCTTACAAGAAAACCACCTTTCACATTTTAATTCTGAGATTAGATATATGTTTTGAATATTGAAGGGTTTACTTAATTCAGAATAAGTCACTGTACAATTTATCTTGCACTCATGGCTTCCAACGCTCTTACTCATAGTTTTGTGGAATGAACCAATATATTGACTAGAGCCCTCTATAGTCTGTATGTCTAGCCTCATATCATGTTTATGTATGGTGTAGTGTGTGACTATGCCCCTCCCAGTGTATCACAATGAAAAAAGGAGTGAAACTAAAATATCTGATAATTGAATTGATAAGTAAAATTGGTAAAAAGTTAGGTATTCATCTTTTCACGTTTTGTATTAGTATACATATGGCTTGTCAGAAATGGCCAAGTGACACGGCTAATCACATCATAGCATTTGTGGTCAAAGGTTTACTGAGAGAATTCCAAAATGTCAGGAGTGTAACATTGACAATCAAGTTGAAATGTTATACATTAGTAGTAGTGGAGCAAAATTGACCATAAATTGTGACCCCTAGTGGTCAAATTTTAAAACATCATCTCGATGGTTTTATACGATAGTATATACCTTGTAAGACAAGAAAAGTAATGATGCCAAAAATGTAGGCGTGGGCGACCTGAGAAATTAGCATATCAAAATGGCGTCTATTTTATTATAAAAACCGTCCTGAGGCTTTGATATAATGCAATCAAAAATGTGCAATCCTAGAATATATTAATATCATTGATACAAAAGATGTTGCCAACATTCAATTCCGCAATTTTTATTTCCAAATTCCAATATGGCTGACATTTCAAATAATTAATTAAGGCAACGCATTAAATAACGTTTTCTGGCGTATATAAGAAATTGGTATTTAAAACCAGTGAAAGTTGGCAACTTCATTTGATTATAGTCGTTACCGCAAATTCATTATACAAATTCGTTCAAAAAACTTGTTATTTGTACTTAATTTAAGAGGCATCATCAGTCTTTGGAAGACGTACGCGTATGACACACAGCTTACCATAAGTGTTCCAACTTAAATATGTATATTATTGACATAATCATCGTGGCATTATTTGGAATCTTCTTGAGCTGCCATGTTTAAAAAAAATGCTTTTGTCATCCTCGTCCAATAACTAGTTAATGATCATTTGAAATAATAATATTGTCACAGTATGGCAATTTCTGTATGCCACTCTTTCAGTTCTTTGCAATCACCATGACCAATCGTTGGGATACTGTTTAATTTCTGGCTTCACGTGCTATTCTGATATTAAACTGGATACATCTTCACTCTGCCACTCTTTCAGATAAAGGTTTCATATTAATACCCTTTGGCATAATATAAAGTTAAGTTTAATTTTCAGAATCTGAGTTTTGGGTCCGTATCATATGCAGCTTCTGTGAGCGGGTTGCCACATGATTCAATGTTGATAGATACGGACATACAGCCACATGCGGTGGTGCAAGGCTGGTTGTGTCTTAAACATACGGTGCAGTCTACACGGCATTCACCTGGTGTGCACATACATATGAGATCATTTAGCAATTCTGGCGCAGCAGAGGGTTGTGACATTAGTTGTGTTTGTTTGTTTGTTTGTTTGTTTGGAACCCAAAATCTAAGGGATCAGGGAGCACATGCCATGGAATAAGTGCTTTACGCCAAACCAGGAGTTGGAAGACAGAGCGAAGTACATGGAGTTTGAAACTATCCTCCGTTGGAGGTAGCTTCCGTGGTGCAGTCCTTCTTCTTGCTTTCTCACACCGAAATGAATTCAATGAGATGCAGTTAGATTTTCCATATAAAGTTCCCACGAACAGTATTGCAGCTGAGTATTCTTCTTTTGTCATCACGGTGTTTGCTCCTAATGTAGATAGTGTTGCGTGTATTCCTGCGTTCTTCATCATTATACGATACGCGGTTTTCTTGCCATGTCCAAAGAATCCACTTACAGTGTCACACCCAGTAATGCAGTAAACAGGAAGGATGTTGTTATGTTGCTCACGTGAAAGTTTGTTATATATCTGGTGGACAGGTATAAAGCGGGTAAGATCGGTATGTTTCTCGCCCCGTCCAGTTAGGAAGAAAACTTCACTCGACGAAATACTTGGTCGATGATGAACAAGGAGAACTAACACATCTGTATCTGGACTGGTGATAACAACATGATGTGTACCTGCATTTGCAGCGGTTGCAGCTTGAAGAACGATGCGTGTGTCCGCTTCCTCTTGGTTTGATGCAAGGCGATCTACTCAGTGCACAGATCCTTGTCTTATGATGAAGGTCTTGCCATCTGGATGACCACCACTGATATAAATGCCCTGTCCTTCTTGAAGCATAGACCCCTCTGTATCAAGCATGTACTGGGTGTAGTATTCTGCTAGACGAGCCTTGTTCTGCCCCACTGTTAAGAATCCTCAGTGTGAGCAGTCGTTTAAGACATCGGATGGTAAGCGTTTCATCAAAAGCAATATCATCGACATATATCTGGTGTAAATATTCCGGTTAGAACTAAACAGTAACGGTAGTAGTTCTGCTTGGGCCGATAGGTGCACAATCCAATCTCCACTCCTCGTACTGCTGATGAACATCTTCAGCGGTTGCATCACTCTGGTCAAGAACTCATCCCATAGTTTGAATGTTGGAGATGATGCACAGCCTTCCTTGCGGAATTGTTTCACCATGGGTAGCAACTCTTCTAGGATTACTGACTGAAGCTGGGATAGTAAATTTGTCAGTTCCGCTCTTTCCTTTGACTTCAGGAATGCGTCTTCCATCTGCGAGAGTAGTGCGCTGATTTGCTCAGGTATAGTGTACTTCTTTTTATCACACCACTTGATAAACTCTCTGTAGAATACACAGTGCAAGGATTCGTCGACAATCTTCAAGCCTCGAACTGCTCGATCAAAGTCTTTACCTGACATCATTTGGTTAACTGTCCCTGATGCATATACTCCCGAATCGTATAACAATTGCTTCAGTCCACAGTCGCCGTAAAGATATCCAATACCTGCAATAACTGACATCACCATGTGCATCCCACCTTCACAAGGAAATACTCCGTGCAATTCATTTGGTCGAGCCCATGCTAGTATAAATGAAAATAGACTCACCGAATATGGCTCGTTTGTAAAGTGATCAACAACAGCATGCCAAGAGAAAGCTCGTCTTCATAGACCCTTTGGCCTTTGTAGCCCCAACATCGCCCTCATAGACAATATCCTAATCACGGAGTCCAATTAGGGCCCAACTATAAAGTGCAGTATGATATGTTATAACTATAATTAAATTTCACGCAAATGTTATCTTACGTTTACGATAATTTACTGACAAATTTGAAATAATGATCGTCATCCGTCAATATTAGTCATACAATTAGAAAGCTCTAAAATCTAAAACAATTGCAACATACCCTTTTAATTCAATATACATTTTGATTCGGAATACTTGTCTCTAAATCATAGAGTAGAACAACAAAAAATCTTTAAAATCAAGGTCAAAATTGAAATTATTTATGCTAAAACTTATTAAAATATTGAAAGAAATTGAAAATCAAGGTAAATGACGGCCATTTTGAATGAAAGAAACAGTGTTTTTGTGTATATAGATACTGTATGCATCATTAATTCCATTAGTATCAAAAACAAGATAAGTTGATGTGTTCCATGAAGTAAGAGACATGTAACAAGCGACTAGCAATTACTTAAACTATTAACATAGTCGCCATTTTGATATGCTAATTTCTCAGCTCGCCCACGCATACATTTTTGGCATCATCACTTTTCTTGAAGGAAAAGGTTAACACTATTATATAAAACCAATATGGTGATGTTTTAAAATTTGATCGGTACATTGAAAACTAGAGGACTTTTATGGCCAATTTTGCTCTACTATAGATATAATTTAAGCATAACCTATTATTATATAATTTAACAGCGAGGCAGATAACTACCGCAAGTTTCACAACTCAAACAAACATTAAACAAGCCTCGACTCATATCCCAACTTAAAAAGCAAGGACGTGAGCCGGTGCGGGAATCGAACCCGTGACCTTTCGAACACAAGTCGAATGCTCTAACCACTGAGTAACCCGGCCGTCTCCGATAAACAGAGCACAGACCAGATAGTAGTGATATAGAGCAGTCATGGATTCTAATTGACAAACAATACAACATCATATGGTTGCATACATTCCGGTAGATACTAAGGGTGCACACAACTATTACGTACGAAGCTTTATTGGTACTAGCGGGCACCAGCGCTTCGCGCTGGACCCGCTAGAAAATTTCACGGGGAATAAGTAAACAAAGCGTAAGAAAATTTGATACAATAATATCAAGAACATGTCCTATACATAATCCAGACGGGGCCCTAAATAATCCGAATATCGCAGGTGCTTTTGATAATCCATGTTATACATTGCCTTAATCTAGGTAGGCCTACGTTTGTGTTTCCAGATACCTATGTAGGCCTCCCATGAGACCTGAAATGCAGGTACCCGTTGTCCCTTACTTTATCATAGTCAAGTAAATTAAACGCGGGTGCCGAAAATAGCGGACAGTAAAAGTCACAATAGGCAGAGGTCAGTAATACCAAAGCGTTATAAATGTTTATATAAATATCAATCAAGAGTATGTCCTTAAATAATTCAGGTACTAAGGTGCCCTTGATATAATGTAAGTGACATGGTGCCCTTAATACACCATGAGCCTAGGCCCAATGTGCTCTTAAATAATACAGATACCCAAGATCTTAATCCGAGTAGGCCTACTCCATCAACGTGTTCTTAATACCCCCAGTTATACTCCTGTCAGCGCATGTCTCTACCTATTTTGTACCCCAAATAATAAAAAGTTGAATTTTAATGTCAAAATTGAAAGTTACATAAAATTAGCTTTTAAATGTCTCCCCCGATTCTTTTATTGCCCTGCCACCCCGTTTTACTCCTTTAAAGGTATATTATGTGATCTTTCCATGGAACGCCCTCAACATCGAAAAAAATTGAAAGCAGATTTTCTTGCAGATTTACATTTCTGATCATAAATCGTACATACATTCCAAGTTACAGGGCGATAGCAATACGATTCTTAATTACTTCAAAATCATGGTTTTAGAGTGAAAATAAATTGTCGGATATCCGACAACTTATTTTATTCTAGTCTAAATTCACTCTAAAACCATGATTTTGAGGTAATTAGGAATCGTATCGCTCTGTAACTTGGAATATATGTACGATTTATGATCAGAAATGTAAATCTGCAAGAAAATCTACTCTCTAAAAAAATCACGAATAGAGGGCGCTCTCTGGAAAAGATCACATAATATGCCTTTAACATATGGTGCTGGTGCAAGTGTCGCCACTGCCCATATGCACATACTGTATCCAGGTAATTCAGTAGGCCTACGTTCTGAGCGTTATAGTTTTATAGTCGGTCGTTTAGTTTTATGGTCGGCGGAGTCTATCATCAAGATCACTTGTACCATTCCACGCTTGTACTTGAGCACAATGTGTGCCATCCGGGTTTTGTTTGGCCTATTTACATTAAATACATTATTCCTCCAATAGGCATGTGGGGCCTTAACGTATAGTATATGTAGTCCCTTTATCATGTTTGCTGTGTTCTATAAAGCCTCCCGAGATACTACCTGAGTGTACACCCTTGAAATCCAGTTATCACAGGTGGCCCACCTGCGCATAGTATATCCAGGTAATTTGAGACTCGTTTTATAGTGAACCCCGTAATCCAGATACCACGGATGCCCTGAATAATCCAGACACTCTATAATAATCATGATAATGTACCACACGTTCCGTTTATCCAGATGCCCCATGTGCCCTTATATCCAGATTATCAAGTAAGGGAAGTGCGGAGAGGAGGAGGTGGCTTTAGGGTACACTTTTAGAAAAAGGGTGCTTCAGAGGGGTTCTTGGCTGTCCCGTATAATGGTTTAAAGGTTCTTTGATTTTAAAGGCCCCAAAAGGTTCTGTAGAGAACCTTTAGAGGTTCGAAAGACCAATGTTTGCCCATATTTTGCCTATTTGAACCTTAAAATGGTTCTTTTTTGAACCTTTTAAGGTGATATAAAGGGTTCCATACGGGACAGCCAAGAACCCCTGAAGCCTGAAGCATCCTTTTTCTAAGAGTGTACGGACTGCCTGCTTTCACTCTGCTCCGTTACAATGTGCACGGTTTGCGCCACAAAACGCGTACACTTTTTGTCTGCGTCATTACGTGTGCGCCGAACCGCGTGCGCCATGTTAAACGCGGTCTCACAGCACAACATAGAAACGGTTGACATGGTACTGCCAGTTTCTTTATCGTTAGCAAACGTCGCATTCATCTATGTTACTAATGTGAAAGTGTCACTTTAAGATCTGTGTAAGAGTTTTTGTTTACATTTAGAAAATGTCGTGAAATATTTTTATTTGTCGGACGTATAAATGCTTGTTACTATGCGATCTTTAAGAATAACAAACAGCCGCATATACAGAAATGTAGCTATATCCCTGAAGAAAATATTTTGGGTGAAGACCATATGTCATCACTCATTCCGAAAACCACAATTTGTGTCCGAAAGTAGCTACCCGAGTAAAAGAAATTCAACATTTCGGATTTTCACATGTGATCCTTTCTGCGCATGTCTGAAAACGGTAAAAAACGGGCATTGAACTATCTAATTAGCTCGTGTATTAGAGGCGCAATTACCACGCTTTTTCAGTTGAGGAGGGACGCGAGTGTAAAATTATATTGAACTATCTAATAAAGCCATGTTCCGAAAATTAGTATATAGATAATTTCGTGTCGCGCCTTCGTCTCGCGTATCGCGGCCCGAAATATCGTATCGTGTGTTTCGTATCGCGTGTTTCGTATCGCGACCCCGAAATTTCGCGTAAGAGATACCACGAAATCTCGGGGCGCGATACGAACACGCGACACGAGATTTCGGACCGCGATACGAGATTTCGCATTGCGGCCCGAAATCTCGCGTAAGAGATTTCTCGCGTATCGCGGCCCGAAATCTCGTGTCGCGTGTTCGTGTCGCGACCCGAGATTTCGTGGTATAAATCTCTTGCGCGAAATTTCGGGTCGCGATACGAACACGAAATTTCGACCACTTTCTTAAGGCTGGTGTCAACCCTGTTTGGCGCCAAATTATCAAGCACTGTAACTTTTAAATTATAAATGTGATGTACATAAAAGTATACATTTTTTGTAATGAAATGAGTCAGAGAATCCATTTTTGGTATCAAATTTTACTAAAATTAGTGTTTTTTACATTTTTGCCCAAAAATCACCTTTTTGGCGTCAACAATTTTCAGACAACCTAACAATATCAGTTTTTGATTAAAAATTCCAAAATTTCACCAAAATCATCTGAAGTCAATTATCTAGGAGCGAAATTTTTTTTTGGCTTAAAATTTGTTTGTTTTGAAAATATTGACCAAAAAGTGCCAAAAATGAGAATTTTGAGATAAAAAACATTTTTTTGTACTCTCACCCCTGGCTCTGCCTCAGGGTGGTGGTAGCCCAGGTATGCTAGATTAACGAGGGAATGATAATCTCCGTTCATCCCCTATTTAAGGACCAGTCAATATTCATTCTTTGTCATTGAGTTAAATTATACAACACACACGCACACTGTCTACTGAAGATAGTAACATGTCACTGCATTGTGACATTTATATCATTTATATGACATTGGTATATGGCTATCAACTGAAGATAACAATATCCCAATGCAGTGACATGTTACTATCTACTGAAGATATCAATATCTAACTGCAGTAACATGTTACTATCTACTGAAGATACCAATATCCCAATACAGTGACGTGTTACTGTCTACTGAAGATAGTAACATGTCACTGCATTGTGACATTTATATCATCAGTAGATAGTAACATGTCACTGCATTGGTATATGGCTATCTATTGAAGATAACAATATCCCAATGCAGTGACATATTACTTTCTACTGATTATAGTAAAAATGTCCACTGCATTGTAACATTTATATCCTCAGTAGTAACATGTCACACTGCATTGGTATATGGCTATATCCCAATGCAGTGACATTCTACGGTCTACTGATGATTGTAACATGTCACTGCATTGTGACATTTATATCTTCAGTAGATAGTAAGATGTCATTGCTTTGGTATGGCCATCTACTGAAGATACCAATATCCGAATGCAGAGACATGTTACTGTCTACTGAAGATAGTAAAATGTCACTGCATTGTGACATTTATATCTTCAGTAGATAGCCATATACCAATGCAATGACACATGCTACTATCTACTGAAGATAACAATATCCCAATGCAGTGACATGTTACTATCTTCTGAAGATATCAATGTCCCAATGCAGTGACATGTAACTATCTACTGAAGATACCGATATCCCAATGCAGTGACATGTTACTGTCTACTGAAGATAGTAACATGTCACTGCATTGTGACATTTATATCCTCAGTAGATAGTAACATGTCACTGCCTTGGTATATGGCTATCTATTGAAGATAACAATATCCCAATGCAGTGACATGCTACTGTCTACTGATGATTGTAACATGTCACTGCATTGTGACATTTATATCTTCAGTAGATAGTAAGATGTCATTGCATTTGTCATTGCATTGGTATGGCCATCTACTGAAGATACCAATATCCGAATGCAGTGACATGTTACTGTCTACTGAAGATAGTAACATGTCACTGCATTGTGACATTTATATCTTCAGTAGATAGCCATATACCAATAAAGTGACATGTTAATATCTACTGAAGATAACAATATCCAATGTAGTGACATGTTACTGTCTACTGCAGATAGTAAAATGTCATTGCATTGTGACAATTATATCATCAGTAGATAGCCATATACCAATGCAATGACATGTTACTATCTACTGAAGATAACAATATCCCAATGCAGTGACATGTTACTATTTACTGAAGATATCAAGTTCCTAATGCAGTGACATGTTACGGTCTACTAAAGATAGTAACATGTCACTGCATTGTGACATTAATATCTTCAGTAGATAGCCATATACCAATAAAGTGACATGTTACTATCTACTGAAGATAACAATATCCCAATGTAGTGACATGTTACTGTCTACTGAATATATTAATAACCCACTGCATTGGTATATGGCTATCTATTGAAGATAACAATATACCAATGCAGTGACATGTTACTGTCTACTGAAGATTGTAACATGTCACTGCATTGTGACATTTATATCCTCAGTAGATTGTAACATGTCACTGCATTGGTATATGGCTATCTATTGAAGATGCCAATATCCCAATGCAGTGACATGTTACTGCCTACTGAGGATAGTAACATGTCACTGTATTGTGACATTTATATTTTCAGTAGATAGCCATATACCAATGCAATGACATGTTACTATCTACTGAAGATAACAATATCCCAATGCAGTGACATGTTACTATTTACTGAAGATATCAAGTTCCTAATGCAGTGACATGTTACGGTCTACTAAAGATAGTAACATGTCACTGCATTGTGACATTAATATCTTCAGTAGATAGCCATATACCAATAAAGTGACATGTAACTATCTACTGGAGATACCAATATCCCAATGCAGTGACATGTTACTGTCTGCTGAAGATAGTAACATGTCACTGCATTGGTATATGGCTATCTATTGAAGATAACAATATACCAATGCAGTGACATGTTACTGTCTACTGAAGATTGTAACATGTCACTGCATTGTGACATTTATATCCTCAGTAGATTGTAACATGTCACTGCATTGGTATATGGCTATCTATTGAAGATGCCAATATCCCAATGCAGTGACATGTTACTGCCTACTGAGGATAGTAACATGTCACTGTATTGTGACATTTATATTTTCAGTAGATGGCCATATACCAATAAAGTGACATTTTACTATCTACTGAAGATAACAATATCCCAATGTAATGACATGTTACTGTCTACTGAAGATTACTATCTACTAAAGATAAATATATATCACAATGCAGTGACATGTTATTGTATACTAAAGATAGTAACATATCACTGCATTGTGATATATTTTCATTATATATCTACTGAAGATACCAATATGATATTCCCAATATCCCAATGCGGTCTACTGAAGATAGTAACATGTCAATGCATTGTCACATTTATATCTTCAGTAGATAGCCATATACCAATAAAGTGACTTGTTACTATCTACTGAAGATAACAATATCCCAATGTAGTGACATGTTACTGTCTACTGAAGATAGTAACATGTCACTGCATTGTGACATTTACATCATCAGTAGATAGTAACATGTCACTGTATTGGGACATTGATATCTTCAGTAGATAGTAACATGTCACTGCATTGGTATATGGCTATGGCTATCTACTGAAGATAAAATATCCCAATGCAGTGACATGTTACTATCTACTGAAGATATCAATGTCCCAATGCAGTGACATGTTACTATCTACTGAAGGTGCATATATCACAATGCAGTGACATGTTCCTGTCTACTGAAGATAGTGACATGTCACTGCATTGTAACATTTATATCTTCAGTAGATAGCAATGTAGTGACATGTTACTGTCTACTGAAGAAACAGGTCACTGCATTGTAACATTTATATCTTTAGAAGATAGTAACATGTCACTGCATTGGTATATGGCTATCTACTGAAGATACATATATATCACAATGTAGTGACATGTTATTGTCTACTGAAGATAGTGACATGTCACTGAATTGTGACATTTATATCTTCAGTAGATACCAATGCAGTGACATGTTACTGTCTACTGAAGAGAGTAACATGTCACTGCATTGTGACATTTATATCTCAGTAGATAGTAACATGTCACTGCATTGGTATATTGCTATATCTACTGAATACATCAATATCCCAATGCAGTGGCATGATATACCGAAGATAGCAATGTCCCAATGCAGTGACATGTTACTATTTACTAAAGATAGCAATATCCCAATGCAGTGACATGTTACAATCTACGGAAATTAGCAATATCCCAATACAGTGACATGTTACTATCTCCTGAAGATATCAATATCCCAATGCAGTGACATGTTACGGTCTACTAAAGATAGCAATATCCCAATGCAGTGACATGTTACAGTCTACTGAAGATTGTAACATGTCACTGCATTGTGACATTTATATCTTCAGTAGATAGTAAGATGTCATTGCATTGGTATGGCCATCTATTGAAGATACCAATATCCCAATGCAGTGACATGCTACTGTCTACTGAAGATTGTAACATGTCACTGCATTGTGACATTTATATCCTTAGTAGTAACATGTCACTGCATTGGTATATGGCTATCCATTGAAGATCCCAATGCATTGACATGTTACTAATCTACTGAAGATATCAATAGATAGTAACATGTCACTGCATTGGTATATTGGTATCTTCAATAGATGGCCATACCAATGCAATGACACCTTACTATCTACTGAAGATATAAATGTCACAATGCAGTGACATGTTACAATCTTCAGTAGACTGTAACATGTCACTGCATTGGGATATTGCTATCTCCTGAAAATACCAATATCTCAATGCAATATCCCAAAGCAGTGATATGTTACTGTCTACTGACGATAGTAACATGTCACTGCATTGGGACATTTATGTCTTCAGTAGATAGTAACATGTCAATGCATTGGTATATGGCTATCTACTGAAGATAGTGACATGTTACCAATGCAGTGGCATGTTACTGTTGTGACGCTAAATATTTATATTGATATTATTAATTCTAGATATTTTCATATCTAGAATTCAGGCCATGATTGACTTGAAATGGCAACACCGTACTTCCGTATTCTGAATCCCATTCAGTCTACGCGCCAATATCTCTGACCAATTCGAGTCGTCGTGCCACGCTAACAACACCTCATGATAAGTTTAGGCCATATAGTTTTCAATTCACACAACAGGACTAGTGAGCTCTGAATTACAGAAGCTCACGATTGATGCGTGTCATGTCATTTCTTTAGGATAGTCTAGATGCTGGGTGCTGTGTTCGTTTATAATATGAGTAAGTGAACTATTTATGATGAATTAATAAAATGTATATATAAATAACTTGGAAGCTATATCCGTTATATTTATTCTGTGTGTTTTGATCCCCTCTCCGCCATGCGAGTATTTTCCCTAAAACCACGTCACAACATCACTGTATACTGACGATAGTAACATGTCACTGCATTGGGACATTGATATCTTCACTAGACAGTAACATGTCACTGCATTGGGATATTGTTATCTTCAGTAGATAGCCATATACCAAAGCAGTGACATGTTACTATCTACTGAAGACATAAATGTCCCAATGCAGTGACATGTTACTATCTTCAGTAGACAGTAACATATCACTGCATTTGGGATATTGCATTGAGATATTGGTATTTTCAGTAGATAGCAATATGCCAATGCAGTGACATGTTACTATCTTCAATAGTAAAGGTGTTGTTTTATTTATTTATGCATTTATAATTGTTGTACCATGTAATATGAAGAGCCAGAGGCCTATATATACAATAAATAAAATGAATGAATAATCATAATTTTCTTTACTCATTTTCCATTCATCGGCATTTTAATTACCAATTCATTTAAACTTCATTCCTAGACCTATCTTCCCTGGCGTGGAACAAATTGCACTAACAAGGAATGAATAAAATAGATACTTATGAGACAAATTGATATTTTAATATCTTTAGGCTTCGGTGGGGGTGGGGGTACTCGCGTATAAAAGATCATGTCTGATTTTTGTTGTAAATATTCCCGAAACATGGGGTATGATTTGTGCTGGCAAATCCTAAACATGGGTCCCAAATCACTAAATTCCAAATATGGATCCCAATTGCGAGAAAACCCCCTTGTCAAACCAGCCATTTTTAAGGTAAAAACCCTGTAAAAGAGGGTCAGTATGTCAAACCTCCCGCAGCACATTTAAGTACCACCTCCCCCTTGAGGATTTAATGCATTATTTAAAAGCATGGTGTAAATGCTAAATTTTGGTCTAATAAACTCAAACATTTGAATTCTAGTTTTCAAGTTACAAACAATATAACCAACTGTAAAACATAATAAAGTACACATTTGTCACCTCTTTTTGATCACACTACTTTTAATTAAAATGATACATGACTCAAATCCAATTCTTTCTTTTTCAACTGGATTGTATAATTTCAATTAGTATAGTTTTCAAAATCTTTGATTTATGCAGTCTGAAGTTTCTTGATGAAATTGCATCATATATTATGGTAAATCCATGTGGCAGTTCACCTGTTCTTAATAACAATTTTTAAATATCTGAGTACATCATGATGCCCAACAACAATGAGTGAAGTCTTAACCCACAGGATCATATATCCTTATGCTTCCAGTGGCACTTGCTTGGCATGATTGTAAAAAAGAACTTGACACTGGTGCGGCGAGTTGTGAGGAAAAGAAAAATAATGATGCTATATCATTACCCCCCCCCCCCCCCCCCCCCATAATAAATGTTACTTCCTTTAAATGTTTGGACAAGTATTAAAGCAACTGTGTTATTATCTGTCTCATTTGCTGTCACCTTTCTCAATTTATGAGTTGTCATCATCACTATATCATCCATTCGATGTCAACTTTATTTTGGAACTGTGTCGACAAGCCTATTCACTTCTTATAATTCAATCAGTATTGATTTGATGCATCAAATATTCAATTCTGAAGTATGTTGTAAAGGGTTAACTATTATAATTATAGCAGTGGAAGGTAAGGAGGTAATGTTGAGTGCCTGCAGCCTTACACGTATACCCCCTGAAAAAGGAAATGGATTGTCCCTGAAATGAATTACTTTCATTGATTCAGTCAGTAAAATATCCTTGTGTGATGATCAATCTGATGTTCTTCTTATGATGTGACAGGTAAAAATAAAATGACACACTTTTATAAAGAACTTGTTGATTGTGACTTTAAATTAATTAGAAGGTCATTGATGTAGAGCAAGAACTGCATCAGTCCTCAGTCCAGACTGAAGCAGAAGCTATGTTTGCGACACATCAGATGACACCTTGGCTTGGCTAGACTTAGACCTCATAATCAGACCATGCACCTTGTTTGAGTTACCTGAAAAACAGAGCAAGAGGAAAAAGAACAACATTAGATTAGATCTTATTATTAGTCATGTCTAATACTTTTTATCCCAGCAAATTTAATTGTTGCTATTATTGTACCAAATTAATTATTAATTATATAAGGTGAAGAAAAAAACCCTGTTCAAACGAACCTCTCCGGTGGGTCGTTCGGGCGTTTGTTTTTCCTAAAACAAACTGGGAAATGTGCTGCCGAGTCAGAAATTTGAGTGGGGGTGTAGGGCAAACAATATTATGCTAAGTTTTACACACATACTTTCGCGGCAAATCTCAACCCGGAAGTGCCGTTATTTGCTTAGTTTGGCATGAAGCGGATGTCGGAATTATATGATATTTTGGATTTGAGCTATGTTGATGATTATCTTTACCTTATTTGATCATTTAGTATATCGATACATCTCTCAATGCCCCTTTAATCTTGTAGAGGGCTATAAATGAAGTATAATACCTATATTGTCATGTAAGGAAGGTGCAGACATAGGCCTACGGGAACTTTGAGTTATTTTTAGCAAATTTGCTTGGCAACCAGTGTTTCATTAAAGGGGCACTAAGAGATGTGTTGGAGGATGCGCCCTCAATTAATTATGATAAAAACTGGGATTAGTTTATTTTTATAATTGTATTACATGTATGAACTTACACCTATAAGTATTAAGAAAAATCAGACCTCTATGTACAAGAAAACGTCGATTCAAAAAATGCTCATCCCGACAGTATCCCCCTGCAGTACGCGTGATACATAACATGAACCATATTTGTATAGAGGGCGTTTTTCAATAAATAGCGATGATATTGTTTTAATCAAGTTTTGCTGTGTTTTTGCTAGTAGAAACAACAGTAATGGCCATTTTTAATGTTCATCTTGAATTCTGAATTAAATTTTTAAACATTTAAAATTTTCAACACCACTTAATGTGCCTTTAACAAAACATTCCATGCACGCACTCAACGCTCGCTGAGCGTTACACACTTGATTCGCAGTAGGCGCACTGTGCGGTTGCCTTAATTGATTGATCTGCGCAAGTTGTTTTTGTTTTTACCGGCGTTTGATTTGTTTTCACCGGCGTGACATAGGTCCGCCCCAACCAATACCAGTTGGGTCATACATGTTTAACCCCATGGGTATGAGTAGGACCAAATGTGTTGTCTTTTTTACCACTATCTATAACCCTACTAGTTCTACTGTCTAAACAAAGTAATATAATCATGATAATAAGCTTACTTACTTTCATCCCAGCCCGGGTACATACATCGATGTCTGACTCTGAATCAGTGAGTTACTCAATTTCCAGATGTTATTATACCATGGCATTGACTTGAGCTAAAAGATTATACCATTCCCTGACTAGATTATTCCCTAAAAGATATCGTTGACTCACTTGACTGCAATAATTTGAGTTTTAAATTACCAAAACACCGACGTAACGAATACGGAAAGCCTGTATCCCTAGTAGTACTGCGGCCAACAGCCCCAAACGTGTCATGAACCCCTACCGGAGGTAATCAACTCCCATAATGTATCATTAGAAAGATATTTTCATTCCGCATCTGAAAATCATGGTTGTGAATTTTGTACCCGGGGAGAAGGTCAAGTAAAGGTCAAATAGAGGTCATTCAGAGGTCACCAAAGGTCAAATATTGGGAAATACACTAATTTCAGCCACAATGTATCTTAATATCAATGAAAAATGGCAAATTTGGTGTCATCGTAAAGGTAATGAAATTGTCTATCATCCTATATCACTTTTAAGGTGGTTCCCGGCCATTTTATCTTGATTTTTAGCTAAAAGTGTCATTTTTGGGACCATTTTCCACCATTTTTAGGCAAATTTCAAATTTCTTCTCATACATTTTGCCTTCCTATAATAAAAAACGCATTTGTTACATAATGGATTCTTTTTTAAAAACTGCCCACATGACGTGTGTATATTGTCACAAAATATCAGTTTTCAAAATTCATAAGTTTAAAAATTATACCGAATGAAAGTCAGATACCCACAATTTCAGAAATTAGCAAAAATGCACCCATATTTAATGTCCCTGGATATGAATATCCATTTTTCTTAAATTGTCAGCTAGATGAATCCATTATACAAATGAAATTGATACAAATCTGGTATTACATTGAAGATCAACTCGTTTCCTATGCATCTTTATAATTTGTCAGTGTCCCCGTGGCCATATACTTCTTAATTTTAGGCCGAAAGTAGCACTTTTGACCCATTTGTGCCCGTTTTCTAGCTTATTTTAACCCTTTTCTCAATTTAGTAGACGAAAATCTATTCTTCAAAAGGCCTTATTTTTGAAGCAACCTTAACAAGAATAACCAGCATGAATATTTAAAATTAAACCTACAACCCTCGGGAATCTGAATTTTGTAGATGTACAGTTGATATGGGTGGTTTCGTGTATGAAATTTTGACCCGTTTCCATGGCAACCACAAAATGAATTAACAGCATTTTAAAGAATTTGCAAACATTATTTGTTATAGATTTTCGTATGCATACAATATTTCAGAACACGGTTTTCCACGTAAACGTTACTCATGCATTAACTTATGTTATATAAACTGTTCAAAA